>JAQFYT010000005.1:0-63183 GCA_034694925.1 Ceratophysella denticulata
CATAAATACATTTTTATAATATATTCACAAATGCATGCTGCTTCTCCACGCTATAGCTAATCAGAAACAGGTCTAAATAGGGCCGTCTAAAGGTTCATTCCGAAACATTTTATGCGTCTGCGGCGCATTTACGTTGAGTTTCTTATAATTTCATACCGAAGTCTGACAAATCAAAGGGCGTTGTGATTGCACGAATGAATGGTGGCTCTAGATGAATTTCCTGTTTCATCTTTCGTTATTTCGAGTGATCTCCGATTAGCTGTATAGAGTTTTATGAATACTGAAATACCCAAGTCTGATGTGATAAGTATACAGTGTACTATACGGGAAATTGTCATCAAATATTTAGATAAAGTCAAATCTAACCAGATTAAAAGTATTCAGGAATCCAAGTCGAACAGAAGCAAGTTCAGCCTAACAATGGACGAATGGACTTCGATTAACGAATGAACTTCGATTAGAAATAGGCGGTACGCAGTACGTAAATGTCACTTATGGTTCTTGCGAATACGAAGACATGAACCTTGGCATATTTAGCAAGAGCACTAGGCCAAATACCAGCGGAAAGGTGTTTGGTTGGAGGCCTTAGCTAAGCGCACCGAAGATTTTAGCCTTGATTTTCAAACAGGACATCATTGCAATATAACAACGGACCGAGCCACGGTGATGCCGAAAATGGGCCCTTCAAATTACTTTATGGTAATAGAATTTTTCTAAATTGATAACCGGTAATTATTCCGGATTCGCAAACCCTTTATTAGAACGGGCTTGTAAGCCCGGGCGTGCAATCACTACTTGAGTCCTTTGTCTTATATGGCCGCGGCGATACGCGATGGAAAAGGTTACAGTTTCAAGCGCTACTACAATCTGATTTGTTCAACATCAGTTCAATAACCTCGTGATAAAATACGGTCAGTAGTAATGTCATTTTCGATGTAGCCGGCTCAAGTTAGAGAAAAGTTTCAGGAGTAGGGTTTGGGGTTTGGAAAGACAAATTCTAATTTGTGAGCCTGGAAACTGGGAAGCAAATATCAAGCATGGAACAAAACTCGATAAAATAAAATTCGACCTATACGAGTTTTGACTTCCATGAACCCAGTGTTTTATCATAAACCCAAGAAATTGCCTCCCAAAAAGAAAGTAGATACGGGCACTGGGCGATGACTCCTTAGAAAAAGAGAGACAGAATGGTATTTCTAATAGCTAAAAAGGATGACAATCTCAGTTCCATAAAAGGAAACGCATTTTTTCTCATGATAAGGTTCTCCCGAGCTTTTTTCTGGATATCCAATTTTAACTCTGAACTGGAGTTGTATTACCATCGAGCTAGAGCGGTCTTGGTTCTTGGTGGTCTGCCTTTATGCCGCTGTTTCTATACTCCGCTCTAGCAAATCCCACGACCCACCCTTGCTTTCTCCAGAGCTTTTACTTTGTCTCATCCATAATGCGCTGGTCCGACGACGGTTGAGTCTATACAATTCCTCAATTCTCTCCGGCCCGAAATTCTCTTTCTTTGCTATGCATAACCTAGGTCCCCGAGTCCTTCTGCTGCCCTTCGTCTTCCTGCCTTTGACACTTGTGATTGAGGCAGATGAGAATCATCAGAAATTCACCAATAATATGAGGAGAAAGTCTGAAGGATCAAAGTCTTTACACTTCAATGGAATCACCCCTGAGAGTCTTCCACTTGTGAGTCAATGTGAATATTCCTTTATCGCTCTGAGCCTATCTTCTCAGTGCCCGAGAGCAATTACTCTCCGAGCTCACCTTCCGCGAAATTGGTTGACCAACCCCACCCACAATCGTCAATCTCCCGTTTGAGACCCTGCCTCCCTCATGGATCATTCATGAGAATTCCTTTAATAAAAAAAACTTTGGCCCTGGCCCGCCTCCCATCTCCCACTTTTATTCAATATTCCAAAAAAGTCAAAGCAAAATCAAACACTCATCCTTGAACAGAAACAATATTCCTTCTCGTGGAACCACTGCTATTACCATATGTCTTTGGTGAGGTTCTCTTCTATTGTCTTAGTGTCATATGCTTCACTTCCCGGTACTAGGCTGCTTTTCCTTTACCAAATTCAATCTTGGCCAAAGATTGTAAAAGAGCCAGAAATCGGATGACTCTCTAAACCATATTCTCTAGTAAAACTCACACTTTATCACACAAGCAATCCAGGGGCAATATCCAATTCAAATTCACATATAACTGAGAATGTGATCTGTGTACAGAGTTTTCCCTGGGTTTCCGTAGAGCCATAGGAAAACCTCCGTCAAATCAAATTTTCATGCGCCCTTTTCCTACCCTCTTTATGAAACTTGAAGGGAGGGCGTCGGTCCACCTCTGACAACTCTCAATTTTCCATCTGTATTGTACTTCACATTCCTTTATCACCATATCAATCATCGAATTTCATTTCGTGCCAGTGAAGTTTAAGTGAAGTGAAACCCAATTTCAGCATTAGGCTTTGGACCAGCCTCCCTTCACTCACAAGCCAATTTATACCCGATAGCCGTGTTTCAGAAACACAAATACCTGTGACTTAACTACGTCAGAGAATGTGCGTGTTTGCAAAATATTCAGAGATATTGAATACTACAACAATGATGTAAGGCACAGTAATTGAGAATTATATAATACAATTTACCAAGAGATACTCCATACTCCACACATAACATGATGTCAATAACAGCAGAGCTCAGGTTGGTCTGTTAGCTGATTGAAACGCGAAACACTAATCCTGGGTTTACAAGTCATCGTAATTGTAGCATAGAAAGAGAGGCAAAGTGGATATGAGAAAACAACAAGTCAGCAGAAGCAGAAGAAATGAATTTATTCCCTATAATCCCAAGTCCCAATATTACACTCGTGTGGTGAATGTCTTGACTTGGGATGGGACTGGTCAGTCAGTCGGTTCGATTCAATGGGCCACTTGCTTCGCACCAAGAGCGATTGAATGAAAGTGTGAAAAATCAATACTCGAATGTGGCAGATGAAAAGCAGTTAAGGACCGCCAACCAGAAAACTCATTCTAGCTTTAGAAACCCATAAAAGTAGAGATCAAACAAAATTTGCCCTGTATATAAAATGCGTGGGCACACTTTAAGAGAGTGAACCTATTGTTGAGATGCTTGTGGGTATTCACCATACCCTTTGCTCGTATAAAAATGATTGTGCTAGTAAAATGGTTCAATTTCAAATTTTCATATCTACGGTTGCATGTTCCAATCCCAAGAATTTACAAATGCTATTTATTTGTGGCTTGCTTCCACGTTTCACGGAATCACACTTGCGAATACGCATATAGGTATAGCCCAAAACATTAAACCAGCCCAGTGCCAGTATCTAAAGATTACATCTCGGTGATTAACGCATTTGACACGATGAGCCCAAGTTCATACAAATAAATAACAAATAGTCCGTGTAACATACAGCAAAAAAGTTGCAATTGATTATCGGTTTGAAGACAATATCTTTCTTTAAGTAAATTATCCCTGAGAGAGAACAGACGTTCAACTGGAATTTATCTTATCTTTCTAATGCCTAATATTGTATCGCTTATTTGGAGGTTACGTTTGCGTTTAATGAAAAATGGATTCAGAACATCAATGCGAACGTTAATGTTCTATTCACGCCGAACAGTTTCCCTTTATGTTAGTGGTGACCAGCTAAGGACTATGGAGTCTGGAGTCTCAATTCTGCAAAAGAGTGTACTGTATGGTATAAACAACAAATAGCCTGTGTTGAATATTGAATTCAAAGCTAAGTAGTGTTTGGCTTTCTTGTAACACAAAACGGTCCTGATGAAGATTAATGGTTTAACGCACCGCTCGTCCCCACTAGAGAGAAAAAATTGGTTGGCATCTTCGCCTTCGCTTTGATTTCTTTAAACCGACATCAGCATCCTCACTTCGAATAAAATCCTATTACTACTACAGGTGGTGGCTAGAGAGTCAGCCGGCATATCTCCTCAGGAATCAAATTAGTACCTACTCGCTTAGGTAATTCAGAAAATAAAATATAACATATGATTGGATCATTCAAACTTCTCGAAGCGTACAAATACAAGACTCATTAGCGAAGTATAGTTACTAAAAAATAATTTCTACATGTATATAACTATCTTAACTGTATGCTGACGGCTGATGCTGAAACAAAATGGTTTACATATCTTCTCGTAAAAATTACGTATTAAGTTACCCACCTTAATTTAATTATTTGTTACACACATTGTCCACTAAAATTGAATCCTCGTCAGCTTTACTCATCATATCACAAAGAACGTAAAAATCAGTAAGCATGATTTAATAAATTGGCAATGAGTAAGGATAATGAAATGACGTAATGACTTAAGTTATTCGTCATTCAGTTTCTCTCTTTGGTTTAGGGCTTAACGATTTGGGGTTTTGTGTATATGATAACCAAATAGAAGTTCGGTTTGATTCTACATGCATATCAGCTTGCACCTGTTCACCCATGGCAATCAAAGTGTGAGCACATAGCAAGGTGAGTGTACCTTAAGGAGAGGAAGCCTGAGACTCGTGTAGACTTACATTGTGTTCTCTGGGATATGAGTCGTCAACTCTGTGAAATCATGGATCCAGAACCAAAATGAGTGAGACAGCAAAAAATGTAGCTATTCAGTAAGTTTATCCAGGGGTAAGCAACTCGGGAAGGAATACTTGGAGAATAGCAGCGAAACCGAAGAATAGCCACCTCAGGTTTTTATGTACATGTATTAAGTGAGGCAGGAGTAGTGGTAATTCATGTAACAAATTTCCAAAAAAGGGAACCAGTCCCTTACATTTGAATAAATAGATGCCTTTCATGGGAAGATCATAGGGAGGGAGACGGCGAGGGAAGAAGTCGGATGACTTTACGTAAGGAGTGGGTTGAAGGGTCGAGGACTGAAGGTATCTGTCAGTACCTATACTGTATAGCGGACAGAGGTGAAAATCCTAATTCACGGGAGGGACTTGCCTTATGAAGAAGCCACCACCACAATAGGTTCAAACAAGTACAAAAAATAAATCCAGAAAATAAAAAATAAACAAAGCCAGGTCTTCAACTTCAACTTCCGAGCCTGAGGGCCTAGGCCTAGGCCCACACTTGATTTCAAACCTACCAACTGCAGGAAAATACAAAGAGAAAATGAGCTGATTATACAAGGAGTTCCCTCCATTTCGATATTAGCTAAATAATAAAATTATGCACGCGTATGGCTCTAAATGCAACATTTTCCAAATGGGCTGAATATATTGAACTAATTTAACTTTTAACAAGATTTTCTTCGTTGGAAATGTGACGATTCAAAAGTTAGGCCGATGCAACTTTTTCATAAGTACTTACTCGTGTAGGAAACGCCTCATGCTGCCTGTATAACACAAATCTCAATTCCAGCAGCTGCAGCCGGGTATACGCGAAGAGTGCACTAACAACAACAGTCGTACTTGAATTTTACGGCGTGTGTTCCTCATGAATAAAATAAAATTGATGAAGCATGTATTCGTGTAGCAAGGTCTTAGAAAGAAAAAAGTAAATCAATATATTTCCATGCTTCCAGAAATCTAAATGAATAGAGAAGAAACTCTTCGAAAGAAAAATATTCAAACTCAAAGCGAAGAAAGTCCCAATCAGTCTTCATCTCCATCAGTGTACGCCTATGCAAGAAAATTTAAAATTGGGGGAAAAAAAGGGGAATGACGATTCATACAACACGAAACACAGATATGTAAAGTGAAAGCACGGACGGGACTAACCAAGCGAAGAAACAAATATTCGTAAATTTTGTCCACGCAGCTGCCTCTCATTTTTTCAGAACTAAATTGTTCGTTCAGGCTGAACAAAAATTTCTTTATTGACAATGTAGATACGGGATACACTTTTTCCCAGCCCAAGCACTCCAGATCAGAATGTTGTATTTATTTAAATTTAACAGCGCTGCGGGTATAGATGTAAAGTGAAAGTTTTCATAACTCTCATCATTCCATAATAATCATGATACTTCCATACACAGAAGCGCCAGTTCGCTGATTAGAGTTAGATCGTAAATGAGTACTATAAACGGGCTTCTTAAAAAAACCTTCCACACGCAAAGAAAGGATTAAGTTTTCAGAATGTGGAACCAATATACCTAGATCCAGCTCTTAATAAAGATCAAGTTTGGAAACAGAGATGTCCTCAAGCTAAGGTACCTAGTTCATATTATTCATATTAGCCTAGTTCTTGTTATGAAAGTTAGAATCTGGATACCTTTCTTGGGATTTGGCATAAGGAGACAGTGAGCTGGGCTGGAAGATATGGATCGTCGTAGGCTGAGAGCAGAAGGGAGAGACGGTTGAGCGGAGCTCGTGCTGCTGGAGAGAAGGAAAGATTGGGGAAGCCTTTGAATAATTCATCATATAAATACCAAATTGGAAACACTTGAAAAAGAGGAACATAGGAAGTAGAAAGGAACTCCGGTTCTCGAGCAAAAGTTTTCTCCTCTTGCGACCCAAAGTTTTCTTTACTTCCACCAACTCAAACTCAAGTGACACACCGGAAGCGCTTGAATAACACTTTAGAAAGAGGCTAGGAGTTCTTTAATTACTGTGACATATTGAGTCATCATATGAAATTCCCATCCATCTGCATATTCTCTACTCCGCCCAACGTACCGGCAAACTACTCACAAGCCTCCCAACTAAATGAAATTATAAATCAGACTACTCTCATTTTCATCTACCAATATGCTCCCTGACAAACTCATTCTCAATTTAATCAA
Source organism: Ceratophysella denticulata (assembly GCA_034694925.1). Lineage (NCBI taxonomy): Eukaryota > Metazoa > Arthropoda > Collembola > Poduromorpha > Hypogastruridae > Ceratophysella > Ceratophysella denticulata. The sequence goes on from JAQFYT010000005.1 coordinate 6,765, forward strand.
GCTCTCCTCGCAGCCTTTTAAAGAGATGAGCAGAAGAGGTAGGCATTATCTAAGGGTAATAGTGTGTATGTGTACATATTAATTTATTCAGCTAAGCTCAAAATCCTCCAGTGTGTAAACATAATGAGATGTCATTGATTTTCACCAAGCCGAATGACCAATTGTGCTGCCTTAGTCATTACACGGAACGGAGAAAGGGAGTTGAATTTGGACTACAGTATAGGTAGGATACAACGAAGAAAGAAGAGACCGTTGGTGGTAGCGGAGTACAGAAGAAGCTCATCCTGATCACATCACATCCTGATTCCAATCACTCGATCTGCCCAAACTTTCCTTCTTGTACTTTCACTCGAGCCTGTCTTAATAAGATTTCTCTTAGTTGATTGAAAACTCTTGTAAAAACATCGATCAAGACAAGGAAGAAAGGGCATAAGATTGACGGAAACCCTATCAGGTTTCTCGACACAAACAGAGTAAACCCATTGGCTTCCTTCACCGAGACTGGAGTCCTGCGATACAGACGAGTCCAGAGGAATTCCGTCGAACATGGCTCAGGCTCTCCACTCCATGACTGCTGTTCAAATAGCTACCTATCCATGTTTCATTACAAGGTTTCTCTTGGAAGGATCAACAATAAAGTAATAGGAAAGCGAATCCAGAACTAGATCCGTTTCAAAAGAGGACTCAGGGAAAGAAAGTCGGGATTGGGCTCTTGGCTCAGGAGGAATTGGGTTCGTGGTGGTGGAGGAGATAGGACGAGAGAGAGAGAGTACAATGCGGCTGTGGGCTAGAAACCTGGAACCTGACTGGAACATCTTCTAGTCTGTAGTAGTATATTCCTAGCTCACTCGGTTCTAGTTTCAGCTGCTCCTCGAGGAGGCAAAGGAGAGAATTAATTCAAGTCGACAGATACACGAGAGTTTCACACATCCACTGTCTTAGCGTGAGACAGATAGAGTTTTAAAAGGAAGAAGGAGCCGAGAATGAAACAAGCGACATGAACCTTAACACGATCAAACGTTGAGAGTGTGTGAATCTCCTGACATTCTATCTTATCTCCTCACCTTCCCTCACATCTCCTCATCATTCAATTCCCAGCTCCACTGCCACACCACCACTCCTTCCTCCTCCGGTCAGAGTGGAAAAGAGCCGGGGCCCAGGGCCAAGACCTCTCTTTGCTCAGCATACTGCATACTAATTTCGGAATCCTCAGTTATATCAACATATCAACTTCGAGGACGAATTTTCTACGCCTTGCAACAACGTATTCATGTAAATCATGCAAGATGAGCTGTCGTTTTGTATAGCACACCATGCTAATGTTAACAGTTGTATGAATGAAGTGACCATGATGACAATGATATTGAAAGCCTGTGATCATTTTAATGCCGGTCATATTGTCGCAAACCTTAAGGACTTGATAAGTGATAAGTATTAAGACAACATTCGTGAACTGTACATATGTTCATCTTGAAGGAAAACATTACCTTTGTATCTCCATTCATCCAAGCCTGGGACAAACATTGAACGATCTGGTATCGCAAACTCTTCGAAGAGATTTATTTGCGGTTCCACGTCTCAAATTATTCTAAAGCCTGAAACCAGTTCTTACAGCTAACTAATAATAGCATAGCAGGAGGTTTCAGGACTTTAGTTCCGTTTCATATCTATTTACATATTATTATCACTTATAACATAAAAGTGTGACGATTACACGACTCTAACTGTGTCGAGTGAATTGGTAGGATTTTAACGGTACAATCAATTGTCTAGATAAAGTGGAAAGTAGGGAATGAGAGCCTGGTCAATATCAATGTTAACAATAATGATAACACCACAAAGTATTTTGAAGACAAATTTGATTTAAATTCCTATGTATTTCGGGGGCCAGCAGAAATCCATGCTTCATTATAATGAGAAATCCAATACAGCTTGTATTCACTAATTCAAATCAAGTTCTGGCAGAAGACCAGACCAGGATTCGGTTACCCAAACAAATCCATTGTACTACAGTTAGAATAGTCCTACTCTACTCTTCGCTTTGATTCACGCTATTCGGCAACGCGTTGAGCCAAGGCATTTTGTTTCTATTGAGTCAATCCGAGTAATCATTTAGTCAAAACAAAATTCACATCTGGGCCTAAGGATTAACGTTCCAAGCAGAGTCAGCCAGGAACCACAGCCGAGTATCAACTTTCCATATGGTTAGTCTCAGTCCGTTTGACTCTTGTGTCTGTCTGCTGCTGGTCCGTATGAGTAGCATATATTATATCTGGGTAAAATAATATGGGGATGGAAATGTGAATCATTTGGCTTGAAAGGTGGACAGAATCCACCCACAGGAGAACAACTTACTAAATAAAGGGTTTCATACGCATAAGCCAAACATGAGAGAAGACGGGGTAATAAAGTTGAGCCCAAGAGTCCAGAGTCCAGGTACCTACTTGGCTTTCATATTCTCGTACATTTTTTTCTCCGAGTTATCTGAGCGGAGTTTGAGTGCACAGGTGGATAATAGGCCTGGGACAGAACAAGTGGAACTCCTCCCTCGGTGCTGGGAGCCCAAGTAAGGGCAGTGGAGGCAATAAATGGAAGAAAGAAAGCTGTTGATTAAAAAACATCCGGTCATGGTCAGGTGAAACGATGGGAATAAAGTATACGTCGAGTCCTGGAGAGTCCCTGTCAAAGGAAGAGGGTTTCAGAGCACCTTCTTAATTCAGAAGAATAATGATGAAGTGAAGGATAGAAGCCTTCATATCCCTCTGTGTACTCCCAACGACCGCACTGGTCGAACTGGTTGAGAACACTTCCGCTCCCTAATGCCTCTCTAATGCTCTGAGGTAAGAGGAGCGAAGCATAATAAAATAGCGTGTACATTAAATAAGTATGGGCGTTTAGTAGGGCGGAGGTTACACCACTTTTTAGACAATTGAGTTCCTTGTCTGACTGAGCTGCCGTTCCAAGCGAATCCAGGAGGATGCATATGGGAAGCACTAGAGAATTGGATGGATTGCCTTCCATCCAAATACTCGAGACTGGTAGGCCCTACTGACGCACCACGACTTTGTTTCAGTACCTCATCCGTCAGTATCTTAGTTAGTATGACTCTGAGGATCTACAAGCTATGTCGTGCTCCGTAGACCATGATATAGGGAAACCATCAACTTTCTGCTCCCTAACTCTGATTAAACAGAGATTCTTCTTCTTATTAGAGAGCCGTGAAATTGTTTAATTTACGTTTCTGCAATCTCCCCATGTTATCTTTACGCCTTCTAATTCAAAACCAGGAGGAGTTCTCGGCAGGCCCTTCTTACGCAAGACAATCTCAGGAAGAATTGGAGCCAAGAATGTGTATTGAACAAATTGGATTAGTTCATTTCAATCAAGAGTTGTTTCGACAGGTAGCACTATCCTACCACCACACTTCCCCCTCTGCACGCTCCCGCACTACAAGATCCTCCAACACGAACTATGCACTCAAATTGCTCTGTGACTTACCAAATTGTCGAAAATAATTAGACTTCAGGAGGAGAGGCAAACCAAATTAATCTAATCTCGCTCTATTTCCTTTGGTTTCTCAAGATTCTCGAAATTGTAATTCTCGTAGGAAATACGTATAATTAAACTCAAGTTTGGCACAAGCAGGTCAAGCGAAAATGAGAAAGTACAAGGATCTTCAGCATGATCTGATTACCAAACATTATAATCTCCGCTTTTATTACTCCGCGAGACGAGCGTAGGTAGAAGACGAGGGAGTAAATCACTCAAATGTGTCGTAATCTCACAAACAAAGATGTAACACGTACATTACATATCAACCACTCTCGCTTTCTTTCTTGTCTCATTCTCCTTACTGACAAAAACCCCAGTAATTGAGTTATGCCATGGGATTCGCCTTAAAGACCAAAATTAGAAACCTGGCTTCTGCTGCGCTTTGCATCCATTAATCGCCCGTTGTTCCCACACTGTTTCTTAAAATAAATAAAGTGTAACTTATTATCTCTACTCTACCAATAGCATGCAGAGTTGAGAAACTCGCTGGACCAATTAAGTTAATACAAGCAGAACATTATTATATGGTGCTTTGTGCTCTAACTCTGCATGAATCTTGAGATTAGGCTGTAAAATAAAACTAGTGGGAGAAGGAGTAATTCAGGAGAATGGATGGGTGGGAAAGGTTCACGTTGGCTCCCACGGTCCCAAGGAGGCAGGAGCACTGTGCTCACAATATATTACGTGTTTTTATTATAAATCCACCGGGATAAGGGAAGTCAAATGAAATGATTCTAATTAGTGCTATATACAGACTGCATCCCTGTATATTTCATGCCATCCCAGTTCCACTTACTCCATTTATGGTAGTTAATTCATCGCCTTCTCAGCCTGCATGTAACACGGAAAAGAAATAATTCCGAGATAGTACAACACAACATCCTCATCCATTCTCTCCCCTATAATTTACAACCAGGCCTTTCCTTGCACTATCTTTACACTTTGTCTGCAATACAGTTCCAAGCAATTCTAATTTTTGTAAAACTACACAAAGTTACAAAGCCAGTTTCATGGTATCAAAAGCAAATCAGATTAGATACCACTGACTACATAGCATCGCCCGAATCTGCACTCAGGATCGTACAATACACTTGTTCCAAACAAAGGATAGATGCAGCTTTAAATAATAAATTCCAATTAATTGAATTATTACCAACAATAACAATTAAACAACAGTGGCACAATATAATTGTCAATACATTTGCAATAATTAGTGTTCATGATGAGGAGTTTACGCACACTAAAAAGGGATAGAACGTAAACGTAAGTATAAATTATTACATGAGCATTCACAACTAGTGACGACTGGGCTTTCTGCTCATTAACGTTTTGACGAAATAATGCTGATTAGTGTCGAAAGTTAAGTTTCAAAGCATCACGACTACTGCTTTTTTCATTTTGAGGAAAACCGGTAGTGTCTACCTTACGTAAGTTGTATACATGTACTTTCGAGTTACTCCAAGAATCGTAAGGAATAGAGAACAACACCCACACGGCATTAACAATAACTGACGGATATATTGTTCATTTTAGCTTAAACCTAAACAGGAGACTTGTATGCAATCATTTAAAGACGCTGCCATATGACAAATTCGCGAGGCAAGGGAACATTTCGATTTTACAATTCCCAATGCCTAAATCCTGAATTCATATTATTGTAAATAAATAGTAAAAGCTTAAATCGGCACGGTGGTGCCACTAATTGGAAAGTAGAATCCTAATGAGATTAAATGCATGGCTCAGAAAGACAGCACAATACGATGTTCTTGTTCACAAGCAACATCTAATATACGTTCAGCATGGTTCCACACGGGTTGTACGTTGTACTCATACGCTTGTAAGCATCCACCCAGAGTCAAGACGTTCAAAAACAACACAATCAAAAGTTACAGACTAGCCAAACACTAACGTACTGATTACTCTTCACCAAAATCAAAACCTGTTTTGCAGTCTGCGCGGCATGTTGCACAGTTCTAGTTCATCGTAAATCGTAAATAATATTCGGCGTTCTCAGGAGTATGGTGAGGGCAAACAGCACAGGCGTATGACGCATGTAGTAAAAATTTTTGAATCTACTGACCGACTGTGAGCAGAGGCATCACTTGTGCGTTAAAAACCGCTCGTGTATATAGTTTCTATTCATAATGATGACACGGATGGCATACAAAATACAACAAAGAAAATTAAGCCAAATTTGATAAAACATATCGCCACTTGTACACGTAACACAAACACATACCCCCATAATCCTTTCATCTCCTGGTACTGGCACCCAGAACTCGAAGGGAGATCGCTATTCCAGATTACGGGCTCCTGAGCTGATGAATAACATTCTCAATCTCAATGACCACTCCACATGTACACACGGAGCATAAGCGTACCAACACAAAATACTGATATAATCACCAGCCCAGGACAAGAGGAAGTACAGCGAAAAGACAGCGTATCATCCGACCAACAAGGATGTGAGCCTGACTAATAGGTGAGTCGCCCAGAAACACAGGCCCCCACCTGCTGTCACTCATTAGGATGAAGACACTAAAATGAAGTCCGTAGAATCGGAAGTCGTGGTTTAAGAACAAGTATGGTTTGGGATAAAAACTTCCTTCAGTGGAGCAGAAAGAGATTTAGTGTGGAGGACAAGGAAGAGAGAGCCCATAAAAATGATAAACAGCCTGCTGAGAATTATGAAGACTAAGGCTAGGAAATGCCGGGTAATATGTAGAAGTACACCCGAGTATCTGGATACAATTCTCTGTCCCAACCACCGACTACCATGCCTAGATACCTGGAACGGCTCTCGGACCCGGGGTAGATATAGAATTGCTTTACTTTTACTCCCTGTATCCGTACCACATTGAGGAGAGAATTGAAGTATTTTTCTACCATTTGGTTTCACGCTCCCAAGTCTTCATATTCGGAGTTTCGGAGCTCCGTGGAAACAAAAGATCTGGTTCACTACTGTCACAGAGACCGAGGCCTGGTAGTAGGCCGGAAACTAGGAGCATTGGCGCTCTATTGCAGAAACTTATGGTTATGGTATTGAGTCTCCTGGAAGCTCACCCACCTATGAGAACATGGTTTCTTGTTGTGCAGGAGCTGGAGACGGAATGGGGAGAAAGGGAGTGAAAGCGGGCGGGAGATGTAGTGGAGCGGGTAGTAACCATGACATGCATAGGCCACGAGGGGTATAAAAGCTAGTGTCAATACTTCCCATGAGGAATAGGGACTTTCTTGTGCCAACAAACAACTCGATCTCGGAATAAAGAGTTCATATGCACCCCATAGCCGCCTGCCCTTCATCCAGCCCCTCCATCTCTCAGCTCCTTTCCCTCAGCCCATCAACAAGTCTCTCATTTCCGTGATAAAGTTTTACGGTCAGAGTACCATTTATGTCTTCTCAACTCGTGTTGTGTCCATGTTCATGTCTCCTCTGATTCTATTTTGTCTCCCGCCTTTCTCCAGCTCAGAAATGGAAAGAGTTCTTTCTTGGCCGAAGTTCTCAGAACCAGCAGCGAAGCACCAGCAGCAGCCTGGCTTCAAGAGGCCTCTTTAGATTCAAAGAGAGGGCATCAGAATGGATATAACCTCATATTCCTTCAATTCAGCTCTTCCTGACAAACTACTATACCACTTCATCCCTCTCCAGCAAATGTACAGAAAGGAACTATAGCAGAAAATCACTTTGATTTTGATCTTCTTCCCTTCCTTTCTTTGATATTTTGGGAAAAAGTACAAGGAAAAGTTGTTCGTACTTTCCCTTAACATTATTTGAAATCTTCCTCGCTCCAACACTCACCCTTCTTCTCTTCTTTACTTTAAACTTTACATCAGCTCAGGAATTCCGTCCTCAATTCTTCTCAATTTTATCAATGCGGGACGGAGGAGCCATGCTTAACTCTCCTCACAAAAAAAACTCGTGTTTGACTTTCACCTTCGCGCGCTGCAGCGCATATCAAAATAAATTGGCCAGCTGAAACAAGTTCAAAATAAAAATTTGTTGAGTAACCAAACTTGTTCCCAAGTATTCTGTGTGGACGGATGATTCGTTTCGTTCTATTCTCAATACTCCTTTCTAGTGCATACTCAAGTACAGTGTTTATCTGTACTCATTAACAGTTGGCTGAACAATAGCGAGGTGAGGGAAAGTCTTGAGTTAGGATAAGGATCAGCAACATCAATGCCAATGGACTTTCACACTTTTGTGTGTCTCTCGCCCCAATGCCTTGCAATAGTCAGTGCGAGTGGTGAAAAGATGGTTCGAATAAACTTTCTTTGTTATAAGCTTACTACCTACCAGTAGAATAAGAGTAGGTGTAAGGCCGAGGCTAGGTAATCCTACCATACTTCATTTTCTCGTCTGTCCAGAATATCTCGAGTCGCAACATTGGTGTGGGGGGTGGAGAAGACAAACGAGCAGACAAATTAAATAAGCCCATTCTTTTCCCAAAGACAGGCAAAGAGGAATTGGCTGGGCTCGAGAAACTTTTTAAAAAAGAAATTGCATTTGTCAAATAGAAATGAGATTGGGTCCAAGTTTGTCTTTTCTCCAGAATTCAGGGACGTGATGAAGCCGTGTAGCCAAGACCAAACAACCGTCGAACATCGAACAGACAAGAATTTTCAATGACAGAAAACAGTACATATGTTGGTGTTCAGTTCATCAGACCAAAACTTTACTGTTATCAAAAATGTATACCTGCTAACTTTTACTAAGTTATCACTTACCCACGGATCAACTTTATTAAAGCGTAAATACACACCAGTTTGTGTAAATTATTTTCTTAGAATTCTTTTGTGTAGCTTTGGCTCATAAGCTTCATACTCAATTAGGCAATTTTTCCTCTAATTTAGCATTGCAAAATGACTCCCCAACGAAGCATTTCGTAGTTCGGAGTTGAGTTGTAAAATAAATTGAAGCCGGTAACAGCAGCAGCACTTTTCAGTGCAAATAACGGGTGCCAGGATCCAAATTAAAGCTTCGCTAGAACACTTCCAACGCCTGTTCGTGTGGACGTATTTCTTTTGAGTTTTTCGGTACACAGTACTGCTCCGTCGTGTTGTGTTTGAGTAGGGAGCAGTTGAAGGCAATTGAGTTGAGTTCAATTGAATTGAATCGTCCGTCTCTTGCTCGTCAAATACAAAGTTGGGAGGTGGGTTTAAGAAAGGAAAGACACACAAAGTACAACGGCTTTCAATTTTTGCGGCACCGTAGTAGTGCCGAGCTGGGCCTCCACCTTTCTCTCCTATCTCCAGTCCCGGTGGCACAGGGGAAAAGTTTTGTCTGCACACTTTAATTCATTAGAGTGGAAGGACTATTCTCAACACGTATCAAGTCTCGCTTGAAGCCAATTCACGTGCGAGAGAAAACGAACGGCAGAGGTTCGATAACATAATCAAAGAATCATACAAAAGCGGAATCTCTTCGCCGTACTTTTTTTCCTCCTCCTTTCATCCCTATTCTAACATCCTATATCTCCCAAGACTCCAAAACAAACTCTGAACCAGCAGTTCTGTACTCTGTACGTCTTCTGGGCCTCCAACATCCTAGAGCCTAAGTACTTTAGTCCCCCAAAAATACGAACCTAATCCCACTTCTTCCCAATCCCGAGACTCAACTCTTTCAACAAAACTCAAGCGAGAGAGAACTTTTCTTCCAGCATCTTACATTTTCAGTTTTTCTTTACTTGCCACTTAGGCTTCGCAAAAAGGTAAAGTACGACGTATGAATTTAAGTCTCGTTCGGCCGACAAACCCATTTTCAAATTCCCATCACTACCACCACCGCAATCCCAAGCCCTCTCTATCTATCTCTATGGACTCTATTGACTTGTACATTTCTTCGGGTGTGGAGAAAAGTGGGATAGGAGCACGAGACTCGTGATCGGGACATTTTAAACTTAAAATGCGTGCGGTAATCCTAATCTTTACCGGGTCGACCAAACCACGAGCAACAGTTCGTGGAATCCTAATTTATATGTGTAAACCCCTTAGCAGAGTCGGGCAGGCCCAAACAAAAGTCTTGGAGCTCATCGCCCTGCTCGAGACTTTCAACTTGAAAACGAGTAGGGTCGGAAATTGTTGGAGCTATTAATCAAATAAATGCACGCTGAGCTGCTGGGTGGAGTCTCAACTTATACACACATTGGGAAGCACTTTGCAGTAAAAAATTTAAGAATTAGGAAAATTTGCATGAGCAAATAATTGCAATGCCTCAGTGGCATAAGCAGGGCGATATAATCTGAATGAATGAAGTAAACCTAGAGTCAGCATGGAGCAATGAACATTCTTATCAAACCATTTCGCTACTATGCCCACTCCACATGTAAGTACTACCTTAGTATCTATATGCCACTTTCTGCACAGGTACTCTCGTACGCAAAAAAATGATAGCTATGTGAATCTGCAATACAATGAAAAATATCGTAACGCACGACCTGCACTATGCCGAGAAGGGTTGGGAATTGCTAAAATCATTAATGTCATGTTTGATACGACGCTGTCCAAGTAAGTCAAAGTGGGAAATATTGTGCTGCTGTAATTGCAGTTAGCACACGGGCGGATACGGATATATAAATTAGCTCATGCAAATAGAAAAATGTAAAGCATCGCAGTAGCTGAATGCATAGGATTTAACGTTCTCCATACATACATGAATACGGATCACTTAGTGCAAGTAGATTACCCTTACGATCTCCACAAATTTCAAACTGCGGAGCGAACCAAGAAGGTAACCAAGTTAATTGAACGGGGCAAACAGAATCAGACATTAAATTACTAAGTTGACCAATGAAATCTGAGGTTGAAGCCCTCCTTTAGCAACTCCAGGAACATCTCAATTAGATTTTAGCCTTGATTGGCTATTCTGAAAACGGACACAGGAACGCAACGTAGTTCAACGTACGAGTACGTGGGAAAAATAGAAACAAATTCGATGAGAATTTGTGCTTCAAATAGTTAAGAATTGACATAATCTGGAAATCAAAACAGGTTTAACTGAAAAGGGATATCCGGCGATAGTGAAGAAAAAAAAACACTTGACTTCTAAATAGTGCTTGGTTTTGAAAGAAAACAGGTTGACGTTACATTCAACTCGAAGAAGACAAAAAATACTTCTCACGAAAGTTAGACTTCTTTAAATTATTCGTCCTATAAGTCGAGCACAATGGTAACCTTAATATATAAGGATTTGAGGTTGTGTTCATTCAAGTCTTACGTGTACTATCTTGATCAACCTATGTCTTTACGTTGTTTATATTACTAGTGCTCCTGATGTCTCTGGGCTTAGCCTGAGAAAATCCTCCTTGATTAGAAAATGTAGTAAGAACTACAAGTAAAGTGCTGAGCTAGAGCTCATTTTATTGCTTTCCTACTCACCATCCTCCTCCCTAGCCTCCACAGGTAGGAGTAGGAGTATTAACTAATCCAAGCCAAAAAAACATAATTACACAGGAAACGAGTCTGGGCTAGAACTCTTTCCTAATCCTCCCGCTCGGTCCTCAGCCCGGATTGCTTGATCCACCACCACCGAAGACTTGTCCTCTTGAGCGCTCGTGGGTGCTTCTGACTTTATCCTCGAATGATGAGGGAAATATTGCTTTATGCTGAGGTGTATATCAAACGATAAACGCATCAAGAACGACAAAATACAAAGTTACCCCTCCCAGAATTACAATAGGTCACCACACAAAAATAAACAATCCTTTGGGCCCTCCAGCTCCACTACCCCTGTACCTTACATTGTTGTATGTATTCTGAATTCTGTACAGGAATACGCAAGCAGCGCTAAAAGCGTTCACTTGATTAGATTTCCCGCTCAGCCTATTTAAGATAGGATTAGGAGAAATCAAGTTTTTCTAGCTATTGTAGTTCACCGAAAGTTGCCTTCTTTGTCTTGGTATCTCAACCTAATAAGCACGTCAAATCCAAATCCACAAAATCTGAAACACAAGGAAAGCGGAGTGTGTCGGTGTTTCCATTCATTCATCCCTTCCAATGAAGAAGCTGCATTATTTATACACCCCCGCATCTCCAAGCAAACAAGTTCGTTTTTCCTCTCTCGCCTGTTCATTGGGCGGGCGTTGACCTTAATCTTTTTGTTTCCCTTGTATTCAATTTAATTTAATTTGTCAGTGGAGCTTATGGTAACATAATACTACATAAAGGTATAGGTAAGCAATATCATTTCCAACACACGCGTGTCGTAGCGCCCATAATCCTAGAGCTAAATTCAACGGGTTCGGTCTCAATTCATTGGACCAATAAAAAATAGGCTGAGAACGAAATGAAGGATGATCGCAGGAAGAACATAGCACTTAACAAGCATTGGGGTTTGCTGAGGAAGGAAGGTATCATAGAGAGAGACGTATTGTATAAGAGCTAATTGTATGTAAAAAGAAATACCACACCCTCTCTGCATCCACAATAACCTCTGAGACTGTCGTAAGAGTCCAGTCTCGGGCGGAAGGACCGGTTTTCCTGCAGGATTTCTGATCTCTCTCACCTTTTGACGAGGAGAGGAAGAAGACCCGGCCAAGTCAAAATAGAATGAACCATTACAATTTACAAAGAAAGGGTGAGAGGTATCTGCATGTTACAGGCATATACCTACAAGCTACAAGGTACACCCTCCAAGACATACAATTACAACGTTTGAAGCAGACTACAAGAACAACATACAATGCAACTCCTCAAAAACGCACTCCGCCAAGATTATATATTCGTAAATAAATACATTAACAGTATTATTTAATATATCCTAAATTTTGCTCCATTAAGTATTTACTATTGAATATTGAACGACCAGGCGCTGAATCGTAGATTAAAAATCCTAGCCGACACAGGACAACTGCGCGTAAAAACTTTCGACCCTTGTTAATCTTCCACAAATTAAAATTGGATTCCAGATTACCTACATTACTCTGATTTTTAGGCTAAGCATGACTTTGAATCCGCCGAATCGGACAAACAACCCCTGCCGACATTGTAGCAACTACTGGATAACTAAAGTTCTGTTCTACGAGCCACCACCTACCTGCTGGGTGACCTGCTATATACAAGATTGACTATAACAAAACAACCAACCATTATATTTACCCGATATAATATTTACTCTACAGGCGTTTCAGGACACATCCTACACTAACCATCTGTTCTGATTTTCTTAGATTGAAAGAAACTCATTTTTAGAGACAGTGATAATTGATAATTCCTTCCTTCCAGAGGTCCCTAGCTTTCGGTGAACTTATACGCGAAAGATGCCGGTGCACGAGCCCAAACTTGTAATTGTTACAAAGGTACTTATTTTATACCAAAAAGTACTGTGATTCATCGCAAAGCCATCTTAGGATTTTTAAGTAAATTTCTCCAATAACAACTACTTCTTGAACAAATTATGGCTGAATATTGTGTAACACCATCCCAGCGGTCTCGAGAGGAAAATGGAAAGGAATCAAGGAATCAAGGAGATATTCTTGAGAAAAACTTCTTAGAAACTCTTCGCAGTAGGTAGGGTGAGTCAATTCCTCGCCTTGCGACACAACTAGAAGCAAGAAGGATTATGGCCTTTGCCAAAGCAATCATATAATCTAAGATATAGTATACCGAGTCAGGTAATATGCTTCTGTCTTTTCGTGAATCATGAATACAACCAAGCAACTGCATTGTCTATGAGTATTTCACAGGAAATAAGTATGCATACCTAATGCAAAGATGTGGTCGTAAAGACAATGAACGAATAGGGATCGTAGGTCAAATGGATTTTGGCTACAGCAGGGGCTACCAAGAAATGGAAATAGAAACCAAACCGTAGTCCAGTTAAGTTAGTCACAGAATAACCGGGCAGGTTCTCAGTCGCGATGTAAAATAATATACCTACATAACCTAGAACCGGGCCCAACCAAGATAAATGCCTTATTTTTACGACTCCTTCTTAAGTCTGACTTCATAGTTGAGTGCACTGGAAGGAATACTCCCAAGAGACTCACCAACATGGACTGTTCTCAATGTTCTCATTAGGCTCAACCTAATCACACTATCGTGTCAAATTACACACACCCTTAAGCAGATTCCCACTCTCACCCAAAATCAGTCACATCAACTTAGATACGAAGGAGTAAGCAGCCTCAGCTCAGCATGCAGTAGCACTTGACTTGAACTTGCAAGGAAACTCCAGATTCATAAAATGTACCAAGTGAAATTGTGGAACTCCAGCTAAAGCCCTAAGAGGTTTATAAATAACTGGTCAATGGAGTGAGCCTAACCAGAATGTCACAGTACACTGATTATCCATGGTTTCTGTTTTTTATATTCCTACTGAACTCATACCACTTTTTGCTTTTTTTTGTACTTTTATGGGTTCATCGCTGAAGTCCACGCACTTTAGTCGTTAGTCATCAGCTTTTTACCTCAAGACTCAAGATGTTTTTCACTACAAAGCAAAACCAGACAATGTGGTATCAAAAGCAAAGACGATATAACATGTGGTCAGTAGACATTACTTGCAAGTATTAGCGTGGACACAAACTTTATTGAAAATCTGCCTTTGCCACAGCCTTAAACAAAGGAAAGGAACCCAACATTTGCATCATTAGCAACATCAATGATTTTATTTCTTAAACATCCACAACATGGAATATCACTACCCTGCTCTGCATAACATATGCTGCTATCACACTCTACTCTAGAACCGAATGGCAGTACCAGACCAGTATTACAAACGAAGTACTTATTTCTAACAGGCCGGTATTTATATTCAAAACCCGTCAATTTATTTTGGAGTTTGCATAGCGTCGAACCGGACCAAAGATAAGCCTAAGAAAAGCTGATAAAATAATCCTAAACACCTAAAACGAACCTCGCGTGTACGGATCAATCAGGATCAGGACTCAGGGCGTCAGCAGCACCAATGCAAGTAGTTAACCTGATCAACAAATGAAAACAATCGATTTTGCAACATATGCAATCCCTTACACTTTCAGTCCAGATTCTGCACCTGCACCTGCTGCTGCTCAACTAACTCCTTTCTTACTCAATAATTATCACATGTGCCACGCCAAGATCTGGAAAACCACTTAATCGCGAGTTACAAAATAACATCTGATATCGCTTAACCCAAAGAATGCAGGCAAACCCAGAAACAAACGTGAACGTAAGTTAATCCTAAGAAAGGAAACCTGAATCGAGTCGAGAGGGATAAATAGATCGTAGTTTGGAGGCGTGGGTCAACACCTTCAAAACTGAAGCATGTTACTTATATTAGATTAAGAGAATTGAGCATACGACAGATTCGCCCTTTTGTCAAAAGAGAAAGAGAGAGTATCGAATTAACAATTCTTGTAGCATCTGCTGAAACCGTTTTCCTGTTGGGTGAGCCGTGCCTTCTAGACGAAAGAGCTGATCGCAACAAAAGAGAATATATGGGATCATTTTGTAGAAAACAAGTGTCATCAATTGAAATTTATGACTGCCAATATGGCACTATTTATGGTTCCTTGTTTTAGTTGGGCTAGCCACACGCCTCAAGATAGATACTTTATCCAATTATCCCTTCAACAATAACGAAAAGACGCAATAAATCAGAGATCATTATTCCTGCAATGAACAGTAGGAGCGCAAACGGTTCAATCGTTTCAATATAAATAATCGCGTTTTTGCAGGGAGGTGTATCAGGTGCCACTCTCATTAATACTTACATACACATAGGCTGTGACCGCAAATATGTACCACATGTGGTGTCAATTGAAGCATTAGTTGTCGTTCATAGTTGCGTCATAAGCATAGTATTTTAGTATTTACTTATTTGCAACCTAATAAAACAAAGCATTTAAGTAAAGCGAAGAATTTAAGTTCAACATTGGTGATCTTGGATGGAAGAGAAAGTACACCTGGTGTACATAAGAATCAGTACGTGAGAGCAAGTTGGGGAGAGATGGGTGGTCGGTGATTAGAAAGCGGTGCTATCTCTAAATCCCAGATGGCCCTGAAGTGTCAAATAAAAGGCTTGTTACAAAGAGTTATTTAGTGCGAGTTAACACTTCCCTGCTAAATTATGCACAAATGTCATGTCCTGAGTCAATTTAGAAGTCAGAACCGTCAGGCATACGGGAACAGAATTAGCAGAACCAACTCTACCCATTTCCACCTGAACCCCAGAACTTCTAGATCTGTGCATGTATCCGAACTTCTCGAGTTGTCACGAAAACTCAAAGTCATCTAGGCACAGACTTGGCTTGGGCTACACTGTGGGCAAGGCGTAGACCGTAAGCCTGGAGTTTTCAATTCACTCATCAGTCAGTCACTGACAGTCACTCTTGATTTACTCAATTCATTTGAACACACAAAGCCAATTTATATGCAAGTTAACTTGAAACTTGGGAATTCCTCTGGTTCCCTTTACAGTTCAGTCCCTTGCAGTAAAGGATAATAATTTACACGGATTATGTATGTAGGCTAGTAACCCTATCCGTACGAACCGACAACTCTTACTCCCCTCGTCTTTGGTGTCATTCTTCATGGTTCTGGTTTTATTTATCTACATGTCTGTCTATAAGTCAACCGTTCCAGTTATACCGAAACGTTCCAGCTATGCTTTCACCGTCTATTTAGTGGTTCCAGGAGTTTACTCGTATCTGTATCTCACGCAAAAGTCCCATCCCATTCCGCATCCATCCATCTGTTATTTCTTTTTCATTTTTAGTTTCAATCCTCCACTTAGGAGTAAACACATGTATTAAAGTGTGTATTCATGAATACGTATGGCTCCATTTGGTGCGAGAATCCCCCCAACAAAATCGAAAGTAAAATATCTGTATTATGTATTGTACTCACTAGAACCGTGCATATGTGCATTAGTATGTTAACGTAATAGTCCATATGTGGCGTTCGAAGTTTCTGTATTCGAGCAAGAAGAAGCATCGGCGGCATGGCATCGAATGTTTTCCCTTTCTCATGTTACCCAAAAAACTTAAGACATTTCAGATACCACCACTGAGTTTACCATTTACCCCGCACAGAGTTATATGCATAGGACCGGATTTACGTATGGACTTTTCGAAAACTACCAGCTGTGCCCAATTTGCATGCAATTCATGACTTCTCGCTAAACTGGACTGGATCCACAGCCAGGGCAGGGAGTCAGGCCAGGCGCCCAGACAAAATGGTACCTATACCACCATGCCCATATACCTTCATAGTAGAACTTCTTTCATTATAAATTCTCTATAGTTTTTATTACCATATTTTACTGAGGCCATGGTGCCCCTGTCTTTCAATAAATGTAATGGAGCTGGCGACTCAAACTAAAACTAAATTTGAAGGGACAGGAGAATTCAAGAGCGAAGTTAATACGTACGCGAATATGGAACATACATATTTGCGTGAACCATAGGCCAAGGAAAGCTGGTATCCACATCGGCATGCGCGGTTTCAAATTACTTTCATTGCGGCAGCGGTGTGTTTTAGAAAATTAATTTCAAACGAATAATAAGAAAGTAAGGATGTGCCTCCTCACTAACTTTTCATATTTCTAAACGTTAAGCTCTAGTTAGCAAGGTAATACTTGAATAAGGAATAACAGAAGAGTTGAGAACTTTTGGATATCAAATAAGGTACGGTTCTACTACAGGAAAATCAATATTATTGTTAGAAATAAAAAATTCCTTGGATTTTGTTGGGTTGGGTGCTGGATACTCTAGGGAAAACGCTCAGTGGAGTGCTCCCAGTAAACGCACGTACGAAAAGGCACCTTGACGCAACGCAAGGCATCATTGTACTCTTTGCTCTCTTCGCATTCTTCGGGGATGTACTTATAATGTGATGTACATGTATGCATCTGTGTCTAGACTTGCTACTGAATTCTTATTTGACTGGAATTTAAAATCCAAATATCAAAGGAACATTTAAAATATTCGAAGGGGAAAATGGAAAAGTGTAACACGGAGTGACGTTAGGGTTAGGGTGAGTCTTCCTTGAAAGACCACTCAAAATCAAGGGGGTCGGAATTCAGATCTTGCATTTTCTGCATTCACACACCGATAAATTACATAGTCACAGGTCTGTAGGAGTCTCCACGGAGGGAGGTTGGTATATAGAATGTCGAAAATGAAAATGAAAGGACACCAGATCAACTCGGGACTTGTAACGGGAGAGTTTCCCTATTCCCTGCCCAGCCCCGACTCGCACATGAATTCAAGCCTAATGCTAATGCTATTCGCAGTATTGCCTGAACCATTGACAGATATTCAAGATCAGTACAATAAAATTAATCCCCTCCCTGACGTATTTATGCTTCTCAAACAAAATGACCATGTACTATTTCTTAGAATAATGAAGAATGGCGTCAGTACAATATGCGGAACACATCATTCAAGATTTGAAAAGTTTATACTCCCTCCCACATACAGTAAGTGTTGTCCTTGAGCTGAAGATAAACTGTATTTCGTGGTTCGACGTAACCAGGAACAATGATGTAAAGCAAACTGGCTTTGACACATTGTGTATCATCGACCCTCATTCAAATCCAGATCAATATGAACAAACTCCATGGTGTATTGGGCTGAAGCTAATTATGTCCCCCACTTGGATCAATATTGAGCCTCACCGCGAGGCGACACGAAACGACAAATGACACGGTAGACAAAACTGGGACAAGGCATCACAAATCACAACCTCAGAGCTTCATGTCAATTTTGATTAAATTGACAACGGTACCGATAGAAATTGCTTATATGACCTTAAGCCGAAGAGCAGATGAAGCCTACACAATACAGTTACGTGTTGTTTGAAATAAGTAAACAAAGGAAGTATAACCGTACACAGCTCGTAAGTGTGACTGTTTTCTAATAGCTGTTATCATTAAAACATTACACATTGTGCGAAAGTGTCACAGCTTGCTTGATGGAGGTTATTAGATTCCGTTCCATCTTTCCCTTCCTCTCATTTAATTTCCAAACCAGAAATGTAGGAGACCGCTTTCGTTTCCACGCACTAGGCACGCACAACAGAGTCACTTCCACAGTCCCACTCGCTCTTCCGTTGGGCATGCAATAAAGTGGAGAAAAGGAGGAGGCACGTCAACAATTCGAAACACAACAACTGTGTCAACTTTAAGAAATACTACTTTGGCTAAGGCAGGGCTCGAGTCTACATATAGAAACACTCGTGTGACTCGAGATGTGGACGGGAATAGTGGAACCCAAGAAAGGACAGGGACAGGCTGACATCCAAAATTGTCTTCCGCTGTCAAACCTTCTTTTCCAATTCCTAGCTCCCAGAAATCATTCCTTCATTTCCTTTTGTCTCCGGTCCTGCATAGAAACAATTTTCACTTACTTCTGAATTCCCTCAATACGCCCTCTGAGCCAGCATGAACTTTATTTTCTGAATTCTTTGACAACGAGAACCGAATTCGGATATATTCGTACGTATGTGCAAATACACACATATAGAAAACTTACTACAGACTAGATCTTTCTTTCTATTTCTGTGTCTTTTTTCGAATAATTTACTTAGAATATCACTTATCGAAATGCAAAGCCTTTTAATAAGGCGATACATGCACACAGACTACTATATGATGTTTCTGAAAGCCCGGACGGTCTTGTGACAGAAATTCAATACCAGCCAACAAATAAATCTCAGAAACGAAGTATTTAAGTTAGGTAGATGCTCTCATTCTCATCTCTAAACTGAAGCTAAAAAACACAATTGGGTTTTCAATTCAGGGTTCGTATTCAACCCCAGAGTGGGTTTTGTGGACCATGGGCATTGTAGTAAATTGCAATCAAGGTGTGTGGAGTTGTATTTCCTCAATTAAGCTCTCCAAGTAAAAAAAAACTAAAACCTACAGTTTGCTTGCAATCTTATATCTAACATACGCGAAATGGATGTGGCTCCGAAGATTTCACTAGCTTCCTATGGTTTTTATTTCTACTTATATATACTATGTATTCCCAGTACGGACTGGTTGTATTTCCACGTTTGAGTAGAATCGAATCCATAGAAAGCCACGGAGAAAAATAAACAATGGGAAAATCCTTAGTTACATGACAGAAAGATACGGTTGGGTAGGTGGGAAATAATGACTTCTTCGACTACTTCCTTTAGTTTACAACACAAGGATGTTATAAATGTGCATAGTGCACGGTGATAGGCTGTTTGAGCTCCCATATATTAACATTACATTAAGAATTACGACTCTTATGACAATAGTCTCAAAGGAGAGTCACTCATTGTTCTGTCTCCAAGTCCGGAAACAATCGTGGTCTCATCCTCAGTCCATTGAGTCACACATATGAAACATAAGACACAGCAGCTAGGCTTGGTGTAGTGTGTCACTGAAGATATGAGATCTATGCACCTTCGCTCACCTGTGGGTTCCTTAGTATAGAAAAGTTATTATGATCTATGTACCAACTTCAAGTGTAATATCCACCTACCTACCTTCTTATTACATGCTATGCTAATACATAGTATAGTACTTCGCAGTGACTTCCTTTCATTTTTAAGTAACCCTCCCATCCGCTGTGCTAAGCCATGATAATATATTAACTTTTCTACCAATGAAACTTTCCTTCTAGATCTTTTTGCTATCCAGATCTCGTTTGGTTTCTTATTGGTAATTTCGAACTCTGAAAAAAACGGCGAGATTAAAAGCTGATGGCGTGGGTAAATACAGCGTTAATTTGTGTGCGCGTGGAGAAATATTTATGGGATACCATGCGACATTTACCAGTTCCGACTTGTTGTTTTTAACAGCAGCACCTCCCTTATAATATTACAACTTGCGAGCACAAAAAAATTGTACATATACAATGCATCGTATGTGAATAGATGTGACTGACTTATTCCAACACAATAGGTGAGACATTTACAAAGTACTGCACCAGTATTTCAACAGCTCCAAAACATTTATTCCGCTTTGTCTGCTTGTATTTCTAATCCATTCCAACCACAGTACAGCTAGATTGTACAAAAGGGAGGAAACAGAACGATACATCTCGTTCCAACGACATTTTACAAACCCGTATCGCGGAACAAATAAGGAGATTCCATACTTGAATAAAGCACCAACATAAACTTTGCAGTTTTTCTTCACTATTTCGGAAAATATCTCCATTTTACAATATGGTACGGACTGGTAACCTGTCATGTCAAATGCCTTCTAAATTAGGCAATTAGTTAGTTAACAACTGTCCACATAATTGACTTCCCGGCTTGTATGGTCATCCCTGTCTGATACCAATTTCATCCTCCCAATGAAATGCAAAAGGTAAAACCCATTGGATTCAAGATTCACTAAACGTATTGTTGAAAACAAGGAACAAGTATTAAATATGCAGTTTGTGGAAATATTGTACATTTCCTGTACAGTTAATATCTACCGTTCTCGTCGGTAGACACACGTGGATGTACATTTCAAAATGTATTTTAAAAAACTAACTAGAGTAGAGGTAATTTTGCACCAGTATAATCAGAGGAGCCCAGCGGTAAACAGCAGATACCGCGTAGCGCATAAGTACCGAACGTACTGCAAGTCAAGGTACAGGTAAATAACATGTGACATGTAAGTAATTTAAACGGATTTTATGAGTTCCGCAGTTGCATGTGGCGTGGTTAGATGAAACGCTTAGCATAAGAGAGTTAATTACGTCCAGTCATGCTAAAAAGAAACCACTAACGTTAATGGTATATAACAAATCACTGTCATCAATTAATGAACGATAAGAATCGGTCATTCTTTAAGTTTGAAGAGAGAACCACATCCTTGTGGGGTAAGTTTAATAAAACAGCTTTTAAACTAAAGTATGATACAGATGAGATTAGCTTAATTTACTTTTTCTGCATGACATTTCGTTTCTTGCTCTACATTTCATGCATGAATGAGGATATTCCTGTTCATAGAAAATCTTGTTTTCGCCAGAGTAGTTCATACACGACAATGCAGTGACAATGAATGAAATGTACAGTACAATGATAATTTCAGGATGAGGTGTAGTGGTTTATAAAACTCACAACCTAATCCCTAGCACCCACAATAGTATAGTAAGTATTCAGAATTCTTAGTCATCCAAAGTCTAAACCAGGAAAGACGAAAGACGGCAGGTGTATTTTATTTTCCGGATGAACAAAAGGGAACTATTACACTCCCTAATGCAATGCAGGTGTAATCCCTCGAAAGAGACCACCACATAAAGGACTTGTAGAACATCAAGTGTCGGTCACAAGTGCATAAGGAGTGTGTATCAAATAATAATGAAAGTAAATAGGTATAGCTAGAATAGGTTGCATTTAAAGATGTCAACGTGCTTATGATGAGGCTTCCCAGTAATGTTGGATTAAAATAAATCATATAAATCTTAATTTAAGAAAATAGCCTTACAATCTCCATTCAGCCTCAAATCAAATCAAAAGCTGACACAGTTAATATTCTTATCCTTCATGTCGTCCGAGTAATCTGATGGTGACTGACTAGCCTACTTCTTTTTCTCTTAAGAATCTGGCGTTACATTTTCAACCTTTGGATTTGCAAATGACGCTATATGCATTTATTTGAGCCTAATTATTGTCATCATGAAGAGTGAGACTTAGCTGAACCTAGAGCAGAATTTAAGCAGAGAGGAATAGTGTTTGCAGAGTGTATTGTATTGCTCAATAATTCACGGAGAGATATAGAATGGAAGCGGGGAAGTGGGAAACATAGGCTGCTGCAAAAATGTTCCATATTTTCTATTCAAGCGTGCACATTCACATTGAGCTTTGGAGAAAGGTTCCCGGGCCCGGATTATATCTTGTGTCCATACAGAAGAGCACAAAGTGTGCCGGCACCTACAAAAACAAAGTAAAGTACGTCCTTGTCTTCAATCTGAGTTCCTGAGGATTCCGGGTATCGTTGGAACTGAAACAATAAAACGGAGAAAAGAGCTACTCACTCTCTAGACGAGCATAATATATAAAACACTTGAGAAGAATGAAATTTGGATTTACTTTACTTTGTCTTTGTCTAGTAGAGTTTTTTGTGTACTAGATTTGGGTCTTCCCTTGTCACCATTCCCCTCCACGCAATATTTCAAAAGTGAGACAAGGCATTAGAACTGACTTGAGCCCAAGGTCCAATCCAAACAGGCTACACAACACACCTGAGCTACACAACACACAAACTCCAGGAATAAAGTTTACTCAAAGTTTCAGGATCTGAATTTTCAAACTCCATGTCCATGCTCATGTCCATGTTTGCAATTCGATTTGTTTCCTCTCTCCCACTCTTCTCTCCCAATTCCGCTGTCCACACTTGAAACACTTCCTTTGAGCGAAAACCAGGCTCAGAACGACAGCAGAGACTTAAATATTTCAAGCTCCTTCTTAATTTCAATGGACATGTCTTTCTAAGATTCAAAGCACGCAGGAGACTATAGCTTAATGCAATATTTGTCCAGGGTTCCTCATGTAGCATGAAGGAATACCAGTCGGTATACAGTACTCAGAAGAGGACTGCACTTGGAGACTCCTTACCGCAAAAGGAGACAGCCGATGAGGAGGCGCGAATACAAGCGATTTAAAACAGAGACTGTCATGTATCTCTCCCCACAAAGCACTGGGAAATGGAGGCAGTTGCGATTCTTATGATAAAATAAAACATCGGGTTCCGTTCATTCCGAATTCAGTATGACTTCCTTGCCTACAAATTGAAACTCTCAGGGCAATTGCATGAGAAGAAACAGAAAAGTGTACGTCAATCGGCAATTGCTATCAAATAAAACGTAATGTGATTTCTCGACTGAACATTTCGACCCCACCAGGAACTGTAAATATGCAGTTGAACCCCAGACCTCATAGCAAGGCAGGAGAGACTACAAGTCAAAACCAGTCATCAGATTGGGTTCTTTCTTTATTCTGTCTATATGTATATACAAAGGTTAAAGACGGGAATGGGACTGGAATGAAGGGAAAATGTTAATGGTTATGTCCGTAGTTTTCCCCAAAAGAGCTGGATTGACTCCACTACAAGTCCTTATACTGCTCGACTAAAGTTGGAATAAACTCCTTCTTATGTATGTAGAGTATAGTGCCTTGGGTTGGGAGTTGTCGTGGTGAAAGCGGGGTCTTTGGGAAAAGGAGGCGAGGAGAAATGTATGAATAGAGCATGTGGCATGGGCGGATGAATCGAAGGAGTGAGGACGCGGACTAAGAAAATTCTGGGTAAGACGAGGGAGGGAGCAGAAGTGGAGCAAAAAGAATTAACAAGTGATATATTTCAATAAGGGCAATAAAGTGTAGGAATACCCACACCCGGGTTAGGAGGCTCCGACCAGCCCCCGCCCCACACAAGATTTATTCTCAACTCCGCTTCCGATCTTCTCTATCCAGGAATGAAATGAAAGAAGAGTCCTCTTCTATCCAGAAGCTTTCTCCGATACTACTGTAATTCTCTATGCCATGCCAGGGTTTTGCTCCCAGCCAGCAGCCTCCTCCCCTCATTCGACTCTGATTCCGCTCTCTCCCACGTCTAACGACCTGCCCTATATATTTGTTTGTATGTAGAATAACAACCCATTGTCAGGCCCAATTCCCTAGATCTGGTCTCAGCAGACACTTTAAAGGAGACCTTCTCCACACCCAAAATTCCCTTTGTTCTTCTCCATTTGCCATTCCAATACTTGCTAACATCCTTCACTTTGTTGTCTTAACTAAAACTCTTTGTTTTAAGTCCTCTCAATGGGCTCTCGGCCGTCTGATTACCTCCTCCTTTCCTGGAGAAACCTCGCCTTTCAGCATACCTACGCACGTGTCGCGTAAAATTCAAAATACAAATTCTTGGTAATAAACTACAAATTACTTCTGATATTCAACCTGCGAAACTGAAGACGTACGAGCACTGACTGGGATTGGAAGACCTAGAACGACGCGCAAATTAGAGTCTCAAGTCAAGGCCAATGTTCTAATAATAGTAGACAGCGGAATATGAATTGCAGTCGTCAACCTCAACCGTGATGAGTTTTATTTATACGGTGGTGGCCGTGGTTGTACGGTACAGGCTCGAGCTCAAAGGAAATGAGTTTCCCTCAAACTCTTCAAATACACCCAGGGAACTACCACAGAAACCCAAAGTAGCTCTTCATCTCTCATAAGTTTAACGACACGTCACGTAGCAGAACAGAGAGAGAACAGGTGAAAGAAACTCACTATACCGCTACACGTAATTTATATGCTTGGAAAAAGGAACTGGACTATCTGTAAGTAATTGTAAATTGTTTGACGGTTATTGCAATGCTGTGCTGTATTATAAACTGTAGAATATGTACAATCCTTGAATTTTAAATAGAGACGTTTGCTATGCAAGCGTTTTCTTCTGTTCTTTCCTCGACTCTACCTCTGCCAAACGACGGCTGGCATTAAAGATATAAAATATTAAGCTACCTATTGACATATGTTGTTCATTGATAAAATATCTATTATCTTTAAGTTCTAAAATTGACCACAAATGTTCACTAAAACACTTAATGTCGTGGGCACTGGGCTGTTGTACAAACTGACACAGTAAACACAGCTGAGAGGCAAATGCTTCAACGAGCCTGAAATGAGGCCCCGTCGACACCTAAATATCCCTCAATATATGGATATGCAATACATACAAGATACGTGAAATGAAAAAGCATATAGCGTAGCCATAGACAGTGCTCATTTGCATGTACTGAATACGGAGCAGTAAGTAAGTAGATTTTCGAGTTTCGAGACAACGAAGAGAGCTCCTGCTTGCTCTATTTTATTTTCTTCTCCTTCCTAACTCTTTTTTCAGGCTCACATCAAGAGATCAGGGATCTCTCCAAGGATCTTCAATAATAATGAAAGTGGGAATGAACACTGGGAACTGTGTAGCATCATCTTTTTCCTTATATTAGCTTCCTATACAATAATAAATGTATATAGGGAGGGAGCTATTTACTCCGTAGATACCATGGAGGTATTTAGGCACGTCGACGACGTACGGCAGCAAAGAGCAAATATATATACCCAAGATGGACGAAAGAAGTATGCCTCTATCCCAGCCGAAACCAGACACCAGATGCAATTTGTAAGACAACTAACGAACGGAGCCCAATTAGGTTGATAAGATTGATATAAGAAGAATAATAAGCCTCGAGTAATTTCCAAGTAGTAGTGTAGTAGAGTAGGTAGGTAAGACTAGTAAATAATCTCAGCTATGCACTTGTCCAAGTTTTTGACTCTGACCGAATTCACTCATCTCACCGTTCCGTTCACCGTTGGTAATCCATCAACGCTCATCTGTTGTAAGTAAACTTTCAGCGCATTAAGTTTACCACTGCTACAACTTATCAGCCATAATTCACTCATATTATGTAGAATCTGAGGATTTGCTAAATGAAACTGCCACAAGTCTTTCTTAACCTACAACCCACCTATAGGGCATCAGGCATTATCAAGCAAAATATATATAGGTAAGTAGTTTGAACCTTGCTTCGGCGTCGCGATATACCATCAGGTAATCGCGGACTTAACCTGAAACATGCCCTGAAGTGAATCAATTGTATTGTACCTTGTATCTGTGATACACTATGGATTATGGATGGTACATGAACATGACAGTGTGGATTTGTACACTGTACACCATAAAATAACAATGTAGTTGCCAGTATATTTCACTAAACACAGGGATGAATGTTAAATCCCCGTAATGGCCCTCCTGAGAGATATCATTTAATGTTTACGAAATCTTCCTTTTGCATGTTCTCTCCGAGTAATGGCACTGATCTTGAGTGAAGTGAGTTAGGGTTTACGGTATAAAGGTGCAATCAGTAATTCGGTAATAAGAAAATCATGTTTGAAATGTTCATGCTACCAAAACCACCTCAGGATTTGTATAGCGTAAGACTCCTCTTGTCTTTTCTTTCCTTCACTGAACTCAACCAAAGGGTAAAAAACTGGCTTGGATCAAAAGTGAGTGAGCAAGAGTAACCAGGTTTTTCTGTCAATTCATAATCAAATTGCATAATCATCTCCTCTCTCAAGTCAGTAGTAGGCATAGGACAGGACCACAGCGCCGTCGAGTCACTCAGTCAGTCAGTCAGTCAGGGAAAAGAATGGAGCAGAATCACGGCCGAATCGTTTCCTTAACTTTTTCGTTTCTTCTCGGTCATTGAAGAGATCAGTTGCAGTTAGGTTATACTCTAATGTCCTCTTCTCTCCATTACTCCCCTCCACTTGAGTCGAGTCAATCATCTAACAAGCTCACAGATTACAGAGCACTGCGTGTTAATCAGCTGTTAACTCAACCATTATTATATCAACCGTGAAGTCAAAGTCGGTAGAAGCCTTGTCTATTGAAGGAAAAACTGCAAATACATGGCTATTGACACGGAATACCATTAGAGTAGCATAACGGGAACATAAAAAAAACTTGTATTTACGTTTGAACGCAAAAGCCAGATAATGAACATTATGATTTGCGAATTACAAAAATCCAGATGGAATTTGAGTAGGTATTTGAGAAGAAGAGAGGGATAATGAATGATTGCAGGAAACTGCCATGTCATTGTAGGTATGGTATCTTCTTCGTTAGTGTCAAAGGTGAAAGGTTAGAAATATATTTGAAAGGTTGCTAAGTACATTTTGCAATTCGAAAAAGTATAATGCTGAAAAGGTCTCCAACAGCTTCGTTGTACGCTGTGGGATAACTGAGACCAACGGGCAATGTTGATTTTGTATTCCATTAAAAGTACTTGCTCATATTTGTAATTAAAATTTAGAGTGGTCATGCCCTTCCTAGTTGAATTATTGTCCGGGTATTGTGGATGATTTATATGATGTATGCCAAACAAATGCTTGCATTTAAGAGAAGTATGGTAACATATTTCATTTGGCTCGTGATGTCCTATCCTCTCGGAATTGCTTCCCAATTCAGATTAGGCTTGGTGGTTGGTGGTGTAGCATGGAAAAGTAAGCCAGGATGGGCGGGCGGAATCAGGGCTTTTAATCCATTATGCTCTCATTTTGATAGTAAACCAGGGGGATGAGCCTTTTAAGGTACGTGAAGTGGCTTAGCAGGAATATAAAGGAATTGCATAAGGAGGGCCTGGAGGCAATGAACTCTGTCTTGTCCAGGGAAGCAGTTTGACAAAGAAGGAGAGGCAGGAGCGCAGAGCCAAGAGCCAACTGCTGTAATGTGCCATGTGGACCAACTAGGCAGTCAAGTCGAGGCAGCAGGCACCTCTCCGCTCCTTTCCTTCCTCCAAATGAATAACTTATTCTAATGAAACTTCTCAAGTTTTGAGTCGTAATTTCTTTCTTACCTGTTAAAGCTGTAATCAGGAAACAGGTCGCGAGAAGCAGGTGAGTCGAAATGTGTCTCGTCCCAGACTTCGTCATCATTCTTCCTCCAAGAACCTCCATCATGGTCTTGGACTCAAGTAATGTCGGGCTTGGCTTGGGTTTACAGTCAGTTACTATATCTGAGGTTCAGTTTATAATAGAATAGCGTCCAGCAGTTCGGATATGCCTAATTAATTATTGATTCTCCAGTCCGCCTGAGGGTAACAAAAAATGTTTGAGTAAGCTGATTTCGTTCGTTGACTTCACACACACACTTCTTCCTGGAGCGGCGGAAGAGAACGGGGAAAGGTCAGTACCGGTTAAATACCGGGTAGGCGGTAGTCCATATCTCGGACTCTCGTCTCGTCACGGAACACGAGTAAGTAACTCGTCCCAAATTCACGAAATTCCGAGCAAGTACTGCACTACTGTCTGACTGTTTTATTCCGGGCTCTGCATCTGCGATCGGAGAGGAAACGCATTCAGCATCTTATCACACCCTAGGCCCAGTCAAGCATGGAAGAAATAATCAAGGAAATGAGGACGATGCTTGCTCCGCTCTTTTCGCAACCATGTGCAAAAAAGCCCAAAACAGACCGCAATGTGTCTTTCTCCTCGTGACAACCCCGGAGAAGAGAAGTCCCTTGGCGTCTCCTCCTTATCGTGACGAATTACGGTCTCCAGACTCTCGTTTCTCCAGCAGCCTCACTTTCAACAGTCACGCGGTTGACCGGGACTCTTCATTACGTGCCCTGGAGTGCCCCCTCAACACACACAACATACATCGGGCTGAAAAATTGAAGCTGACAGAACAAACTTTGTAGAAAAATTCAGGAAAACCCAGTTTCACAGGTCACAGTTACAGCTCCGTGTCCACGTAGTTTCTGTTCCTCTGGCTTATAACAGCTTACAGCTTGGGTTCAGTTAACTAACTGGCGATATTTTTTACTTTAACTGCAGGATCAGGAACGGAAATTGACTGTGGGAAACAATTTATATTCCAGTTTCTTCGTTTCTTGATTGCCGGTGCGTTGTTTGTTTGGCTTGAGTTTGAGAGAGAGCGTAGCTCCTACCCAGACGAACGACAACGCGAGACTGAAGAGGGCAACGTTTTTTGCCCAATGAATGGAAATGCCTCTCCGCTCTCCGAGCAGAAGCATTGGATAGCATGAGAGCTTCGACAGCAGCAGCAGCAGCAACTCGGCTGGGCTCAACCCAGGAAGGCATAGGCATAGCAGAACCCAAGCCATGGATTCTGCTGCATCTGCACTTCGTATCTTCCTAGCATACACCTTACATATCATACGAAGAACTGCTTTTCTTCCCCTTCTGTCTAAATGGCCAAACAGGTGGATCATTCTGCAGAACCCTGCTGAGAACAATAAAAATCATGGAATCAGTACTTCACGAAACTCCTCAACTAATGAGCTATTAGGCACCGAGACCAGAACTGTCAAATTGACTGTCACTCATGAGGATTGGGTGCACGAGACCATGGCGGTCCTTCGGTGATCATGCTGAGGGCCAATAAGAATAATGGTACTTAATCTTGCTTAAATGTGTCAGGTTAAGGGTTAGTAGGATCCTCAGGTCAATAAAATAAATGCTTTGAATGCCGTGCAGTATAGCGTCGAGGGATTATAAATAATGAATTATTACGACGAAGCTTAACGCACGAAAAAGTAAATAGGTTAAAAATCTATGATTTCAACCAACTTAGGTAACCCAACCAGGAGAAGTTAGCCTTGGCTTTCGGTATTTCTTTTCTTTGATGCAAAAATGTTTTCCCGTATCTGTATGTTCTTAAACTTTTGGTAGGTACATCTCGCCAACTATACGTTTTTTTCGAATCTTTGGCACATTGCTGAATGAATATGAACCTGACCACACTGTGACTTTGAGGTGGTGAGGTCACGAGTATTCAATTCTTCCGGAGGACTTGTATGGGTTTTTATTCTTGGTAATAACAAATAATACCGTTTCCACGCAACTCACACCGTTTTGGTTTATATTTAGAGAGTTGGATTGAATTGGAAAGCAGTTGGAATTTGTAAAGCGCGAACAACAACAATTGTAGTGGAATGAGCACTTCTAGTTTATCCAAGCCCATCATGTGCAGATATTAACTTCGTAGAAATGTTTATCAAATACACAAAAGGTTTAAATATCTCTAGATTTCGCATCAGCCACAGCCAAAAATCGCAACACAATATTTCGCTCCCGCTCCACAAATGAAGTTACCACGGTTATTTGAAAAGCTTCTATATCCAATTGTAAAGTTGACTAATTATATATTACACTGTGAGATTATTATTTTAAATTAGTGAAAATAAAATCATGAGTTAAAGGCCTCTTGGAATTAATTTACACGCTTACCTTGATTCCAAGAAAATCGGATAATCCGAAACGTTTTCACTGTCACCGAAGAATTGTACCCACTCTGAAGTTTGACGGAAATCGCAAAGTAAGATGTAGCAATGACAATATGGTACAAAAAAGCAAATTCCAAATATAAACTTATGATTTATAATTCCTGATTTCTACCCTCCAGATTTTTGTCGATTCATTTTCATTAATTTACGTTTCGTTATATGTTATGTTATGTTAGGTTAGTTTAGGTTAATCAAAAATTATTCTGGACAAGCGTCAACAGCTAGAATCTGGTATTGGTAAAACATTTTACTGCATCTGATGCTTAAAATAGTCTTGTTATTATTTTAGCATTCAAAAGAACTACAATAGGTGAAACCTAGAAAGTATTCACAATAACAAAAAGTTCCATACGATTTTAGTTCTGGAAATCCTCATAGTCAATAGAAGCCATGATCTATTCACCTCCAACTCCCACAAAAAAACACATTTTACTGGAATTAAATATATGATTTATGATATCAAAGGTTAGAGTTAGCGTAATTACGTTAGGTTAGGTTTAAAAATCCACCGCACTTTAAGCCAAAACGTTTATGACAAAACTGTATTAAAATTTAGGGCTCCTATCGAGTTCGAGTTCACCAAGATTGACACCAAGATTTTAGACAACTAAGCTTTCCGTTGAAAACCCAGTCGTTAAGTTTAATGAAGATATGAAAATTGAAAGTTAAGGTAGTGACATTATTTGGATATTGAGTAACCTTATTTGGAAATATCGGTTTGGCTTTCAAACATCACTGCAGTAATACATACAACATGAACCCAGACTCAAGCAACATAACCATAATCAAAAAACAAGTATACCCAGGTGCCTTAATTCAAGCTGAACCGTCGCAATAATAATGTGAAGATGGACACCGAGTCATTCGTAACGGATTAATGACCACATCAACTTACCTACTACGGCGCTTAGTCATTCCTGTTTCCTTGTGATTAATGGAATTGAGTATAACGAAGGCGTGAATTTGTTTCCAGTTTCCAGTGTGAGTTGTAACAATTTCAGGCAACCTTTCTAATATGGATACGAAATGATTATGATTATTATCATTTTTTTTCTAGAAAATTCTCATATATTGCCCCATGGATCTTGGAACTGGTCTCTTCGACGGTCTACAAGTTGTCACCCACACAATTACGAATTACGAATTTAGTCGGGTTCATCGATCTGGGAATGTATCAGCCTATGTTTCTTACGTAAAGGTAGGGACAATATATTCTGCATGACTGGTGTTTTGTAGATTCTTATTATCCCTCAACGCAAAATACCATCGCATTATGCAATATGCTATGCAAATTCATATGGTTGTAAAGCTAACAGAACAGTAGTACTAGAGAAGCTCTTTCTGGGACAATTATTGATTACTCTAACTAGACCTTTCTGTATTACTGAAATATGGAATGAAGATTGAATAAACGCAGGATTTAAATTGAAAAAAGTCTGAAATAGACTTAATTATAGAACCAGAAGTCGTTATTCTTAATTTTACATAATCTACACGAAAATTCTTTTGTAAAATCTAGCAGTAGGTACCTGAAACTTTACATCTTGCCGATAATACTTTGTTTAACAGTCTTCGTATATAAATGAACCAGAATTCCAAGACTGAAAATGCTTTTCAGCCCTAATAACTGCTAAAGCGTACCAATTTATGCCATATTATATTCATCGGGATTAACTTAATTACGCGTGAATACTACCTAAGTCAACTATATGTGTATTAAATATCTGCCAGTAGGTTCTAATTATTCCATGTCAATGGATACGACAGGAGCTTTGCTGACGAAAAAATCATTGAGCTGGCGCGGACTCTCTTGTGCATCGCACACGTTCATTATAAACAATAAGAAACTTCATTAAATAAATACACGAAGATATTCATTTCAAATGTCATGTGTGTGTTCGTCTGAATTTTTCTGTTATAAATAAATCAAAGTCTTCGGCTCCCCTGGTATATCATGCGATTCTTTGGGTATCGTTAGATTTACATACATTTTCCAGGGAGGAGGGCAGACACTGTAAGGGTAGAAGAAAATTATGGGTTTGAATTATTTAGGTACACAGTACGTACCCAGGTTAGACTGGTGCTCTCAAGTGTCACATGAGTTAAGACTGGGATTTACACATGGTGACCAGATGTCATGAACCCACTAATGGATACCCCCTTCGAGTCGCTTTAGTGGTTAAGTTTTGTTTCTACAACTGTTAAACTGTTATCCGGTGGTTCTAAGCAAGGTTTGGAACTTGAATTGAGTCGAATGTACCCTTAAAATATCCACTCCCGGATTTCGTCTCTAACTTATCACGCACTCTCTATGGAACCTGCCATTATTGCCACTGGCATAGAGTCTGTCTGTACAGGATACAGTGAAACAAGGATCGGTCCCATCATTTCTATAGTTCGTGTTCGTAGTTGAAGTTAGTTGGGGTTGATCATCATATCTTCGTTTTGTTGTAGTTTTACTTTCTCAAAAACTTTGGGTCTCGGCCGACCGCAGTGCAATGACTCTCTGTTCCATGAGTCTAATATTTCAAAAGATTTTGACTCCATGACTTACTGGAAGATAATGAGCACCTTATTTCCTCTGTGGAGGAAAAGTTTTGGGACCCCTTCAACTCCATTGTCCGGACTTTCTTGGAGAGAGGCAGAGAAATAGTATTTCTGGCAAGGCACTCACTCCGCTCCGGATATGGATTCAATACTCATAGAGCCTATTATTAATATTTTCCACTAGTTACCGGACTCGAGTTTCTCTGAAGTGCTGCGGTAGCGGTTCTTGATGCGGATCTTTATGTTTGGATGTGGGGCTTTGGGTGAAACTGCTGCGGCGGCTTTATCAGGACGGCTCATGATGTTTATTTATTCGTACGTGGTCCTATAGGTACATTGCATCTCGTAATAATCATTAGGACTAAAATATTATGCCTGTATGAATGGCGTAATGTAGAATGTAAATTAAGCTAATCTTGTTATTATGTCGTTGGCAGAGTCAGTCAGACGCGGATCTAATCTATGTTGTTGAGGGAAACAAAAGGGAAAGTTGTGAAAAGTTTCTTCCTCTGGGGTTATGTTATAACTTCGGGGAAAGGCTCTTTCTTGTCTTTCCTGGGCTCAAAAATAGTGGGGTTTAGTGGATGGGAAGGGGAGGTCGCTCCGAGCCGCTCCCTCTCTCATCCGCCCAAAATCCCAAATCCAATGTGAACAGAATCTACGATATGAAAACAACAAGCGACATGGAAGGAGTGCTCCCTCCCGCCTGTCAACCCGCGCCTAGATCAACAAAACCCCACCACCAGCTTCATCTTCACCAGACTCATCTACTTACATCTAATACAGATGAAACAAATGCACAGAACACAACCCCTTCTCGATCTAATACACTCCAATCCAACAAGATCTTTCTTCCGACTCCAGACTTTCTCCTTTCTCACTCTAATACGTCCCAACTTCCTTGGCCAAATTATATTACGTTTGCTGTTTGGCCGAGGCCATTTGCCATTTTTAATTTATTCATGGCGGAAATGTCTAACTTTTCATAAGCAGGCCAAGTATTGTACACAGGTACCTAGTTCGTATATCTAAACGTTCACCTATTTATTTGACTCCTGAACTTTCGAAATTTAACGTCCGTGCCATATCAAATATTGATGTAGAGTACGCACCTAAAGTTGAAATTTCTTTAAATTCGAATTATATTGTTGCAGAAGAATATCCGCGGAACCAGAAGCCTTTATGACACCAAACTATATGTGTGCTTGTAAATCCTGGCTGCATGTGTTTCCTGGTATCCCACTCAACAAAATGCACGTAGATACATAAGCGCTAAGGTTATGAAGTTCTGGTTCGGTTAGGTTTAGGTCTTCGATAAAGTCCGAGCTAATGCTCCTGAACAAAAGATGGCAAGATATATTTGACTCTCACATAATATAATAATATAATATTAATTAGATAATATAATCCGTTATCTTCATCTTCTTAATAATAACGATATTTTTACATATAGTGGGTTCGTTGTCTTGATTCTTTTACGATTGAACTGTTTAAAAAATATTAATTTTTTAGCATATATGTAAACATACGGATGTAAACATGAGACAACCCTAGGCAGATTACGAGATGGATGTTTGATGCGAGGAGTAATTTGGACATAACAATGCCTGCCATGACCTGAGTGGGTTGCAAACATTGGGGGAAGTCAAATCCCTGTCGAACAAAAGAGGAATATTATTCCTAATCCGGAATAGGTAAGGAAATAGTTTTGGGGACTGAATTCCGATGAGAGCATATGGAGAAGTTCTTTCACGAAATTGGCTGGATTGAAAAGATTTATGTAGGAGTTCTTCCCATTGACAGTGGTTGGATGGAGAAGGAGTCGGAATTGGTCGCGATCCTCCTCGTGGCCAAACAGAAGGAGCACGGTCCTTTGGTAGTTTAATCTACAAAGGGACTTATGTCGGCGGGTATTCCCGGCATTCCTGCATTAAGTTCTTCTCTCCACGCGTATGGCTAGTTAGAAGGAGTGGGAAAGAAAGGGTATTGCTGAAGAAAGCAGACAGGAGGGAGATCGGATCCGTTCCGCCGTGAAGGAGTTCCGTGGCCATGGGCCCGAGACATGAGTAGGATAGTGATGTATGGGCAGAGCTGACAACGAAACCTCCATCCCTTCCCAAGACTAAGTCTTGGACCAAAGGCAGGACCTGAAACCTGAAAAGACTTTGGAAGAACTCAAAAAAAGTTTTACTTTCACTGTCCCTTTTCTCAAGCAGTCGGATTTGGATAAGTTGCGAAAAAGTTTGTTAACCAATTGCAATCCTTGTTCGATGAGCTGAGTCAAGTCAGGAAATCCCTTAGATCCCCAATTTAAACTAAAGTTCAACTAATAGACGACATGTGTACGTAATAACGAGATTCTGAATCCCAGAAATACATTCACCCTTCTCAATACTTTTAAATGTCACATTTTTGACGGCATGTCGGAGCAGGCAAAGTGAATTTAAACTAAGATTTTTAGCTCCAATGCCCCGCCGTACCAAGAGCCGCCGTATTTGTTTTAAGCCAGCTTGGCCGGACCACACTATTAAATAGATGAAATATAGCTATTCCAGTCAAGTAGAAATGAAGCACCAGACCAGACACGAGGATCTCGGGCCTTTGTTGACTTTTCATTTGATCCTGCTCTTTGACGCGGCGGCGGTCAATTGTACTCGGCGTGTATGGCAGAGGAGAAGAGTAAAAGGGCATTAGTCCATGCAATACTTGATTTCCAAATTTCAATTTCAGTACTATTATGCTCTCTATCTGCAAAGGCTCATCAGTCCTATAATAAAAAGTGAAAATAAATATTTGTTTGAAAGTTCCAGTGGAGTTTGTATGGGCCCTGTCATACACATGATGGCTGAAAGCTTTTTCATGGGGCTACTGGCAGACAATATTACGCGAAATCATCATGTGACATGTCAGTTCCACGTCAATACGACTCACCATAAACTATAGCGCTAGGTGATAGGTGAATCTTCATATTCATAATTATTGATTAGTAGGCTTATTTAAGTACTTTTACTAAGTACCCAGGGATAAAAATTAAATGTCAAAGCAATTTGAATTATTTTACAGCTGACTCTCTGAGGTGTATGTGAACTTCTCCGGGATAAGCATAGCATTGAGACAAAAAACTGAAATTAAAAGATAGGCCGGTTAAAATTTAAACTGAAGTTATTATTTTGAATTTAAATCTTAATTTATTATTTCAGTAAACTGTTTAACTGCCAGTTTAAGTATTATATAGGGATTAGCGTAAGTTTTCAATACGATTTTGTTATATATTGGTAATAGGTATTTGTACTTACAGCAGTTATTCCTACGTGAGGAGCTCCTGCTCCTGTAGAATTCAAGTTCTTCCCATGCTGGATCAATAATGTGTCCATTCTGCACACATCAAAGGCTGTCTATTTGGTTTTCCAATTTTACAATGACTAAAAATTCATTTCCCTTCGTATTGGAAGTGAAAGGGAAATCTGGCGTATTTGAGTAAAAGCTCACCTTAGAATTCCAGACAGTGAAGGACGTGTGTTGCATGTAAAGTGGTGTCTGTAGGAACATGCCGGCTTCAGCAAAAATAATCTATAGACATGATGTCTTCTTCGGGCAGGGGGGAATCAACCTCCGTTACTTTCATCTTATTCAGTTGTAGTCGGGTCGGACTGGTGAAAGTCCACGTAGCCCAACCAAACAACTCATCAAATGAAACGTCAGGGGCACTTAGGATAGATTGAATACAAGAGTATCCATCTAGGACGGAGCATGCATAGAACATGGTATGTTTGGGTGAAAATGTGGTTTGAAGTTGAATTACATATCATCCTTTTGTTTTGGACGGAGAGTCAAGATAAGAGGGAAGGGAAAGAGCTCTGACAGCTTGATTTAGTCTTCTGCTTAGTTTTTTGGGGTGCTCTTGGTTGTGTGGATTGCGGAGTCTCGCTCGAGCGGAATCGAGAAGTCCGATACCATGAAGGATGGATGACTGACGACGCCACTGGTAATCAATCTTTACATTTTTTGCCAACCTATATACCTCCGACGGCCTATACCATCTCTACTCGTATACAGAATGTAACAGATCCGAGACGGGAATGTAGCCTAGATCAGAGTAGCATCAAGCATCAACAGAAAATGGAAGAACAATGCCACAATCTAGCCAGACTTACTCCGCCATTATTCTATTTTCACTTATATCCACAATATCAGATCTCTATCCGCTCACTTCCCGCAGTTTTAAGAGCTTTCATGCAATCAAGTACCCCGTACCCCAGTCATTTATGGTCAAGAATAGGACCGCTAAACAATTTTGTGATTCCTATCAATGCATCCAATTGAAATCCGTTGACGATTAGACATAGTTAAATACATATAAAATTTATTGCCGGAAGTATAAATTTCTTTAATTTCGATTGTAGCGGCAATGGGAAATAAGTTGATACTGAATCTTATACTACGTAAGGCCAAATGAGATATTCCGGCAGGTTCAAATGACGTCACATTGACTAAAAGCGTGCGGCGTTCTGGATGTAAGTGGAGGAGGTCTGAATATGCTGAAGTAAGCAAATCTGAGGTGCAGGTATATATACTAATTCTGAATTTCCTATACCTGCTCTGAATGATTGATGCTTCATTTAGCTGTTGAAGTACTGCGTTTATGATTCACCTTTACTGCTTCAGCTTTCATTTTGAATCTTTTCCGGAAAAAAGCATAAGTGGATCATTGGCATTGGTGAGTTCATGAACCAAACTTCACCATTCACCACGATTTGACCAAGAGTTTGATGAAAGCTCCCAATTACATAGTCGTTTGCCAATGGAAAAAGAAGATTTTTAAAGTTTGTATGTAGCACGAAGTTTTCATGAAGTGCAGAATCAGTTTCTAATAGTGAACTGCTTCAAAATATTGAATTATTGCATGCTACAATTTGAATACACGTAAAAAAAACTTTTAGCGCTCCAAGATTATTTGAGCGTGCTATTTAAATAACAAATTGCATACGGAAATTCATAAATAGTAATAAGCCATAGACCTATGTACATGTACACAGTCTTGCCCACATATCCCGATAGAATGAAGTTTCGACTTTCCTCACAAACATGTGAAAAAGTTCTCGTGAATGATTTTAATGCTATTCAAAGTTAGACTTTAACTTCATGACCATAATTTACTGCTTTGCAGTGTACAGTCTGGAGCGTACTTTACAAAAGGGATATACTGCCCATACGTTATGCTCTATGTTTAGATTAACGGGACTGTATGAGTATATGGGTGGATTCGAGTGGTTTCAGAATATTTTTTTCTTGTATTTTACCATAGTCAAACGTAATATGGATTTACTTTGCTTTGAATGCATATGCAAAGCAGGGCAATAAATATACGTACAAGTTTAGGATCTTCTCTGTCCCTGTGAGGGAGGACTACAAGTCCTACACATCGAAGAAAGTCGCACGACCTAGAAGACATATCCTTCAGATAACGGGGGACTGGCTGAGCTGAGAGTCCAAGTCAAGGGAAGCCGGCTAAGCCTCTATTTATTTATATGGGAATTTCGACAACAACATTCCATTAATTTATTTCCTGGATTTCAAGCAACCAATGCTCAATTCACCAGCAAACATTCCTTCTTGCTCTACATCACTACATACTACTGGTAGCTATGCCTATATACTTATGTCTGTACTCTGTATATAAACCTTACATGGGAACAGTTTCACATTTCCATATTCCCGATGCTGATGCATCAGATCAGTATCCGATCTAAATTCTAGTTCATTCAGTTTATCCTTCTTCCTCAAGCGCAAATTGTATTCAAAAGTGAACTTTTTAATAATGTAATAGTACAGTAGAATTAGCATCATTTAGTCCTGAGAGTATTTCTTGCACTACAAATCGTGATCATAAATGCGGTATCTGCACTCAACAGAATCCATGGTTATTTATTCATCTTTTCAGAATTCATATTGAGGTTATTTACAAATCACACTGTGAGAATTCCTGCCTGACACGAATATAAGTAGGGTGTCTAGTATTATTTACAGCGGGTGTCTGTGAAATGCTATGAAGTTCATTCGATTCACAAGAGAAATAGAATTCAGGCCGCGTTGATATGCTATGGGGTATATTTTTAGAAAAATGATGAGTTGGTGGTACTCGTTCCTATATATGTACCTTATTCTCTTTCCGAGTGCGAGAAATATTGTCCGTCCACAGTTTTTATATGGTACTCCAAATGCTTTATTTTTCCTTTGCTTTCAAAAACTGTAGAAATAACAGGAACCGTGAGAATCTTGACTATTGGATAAAAGAGAGGAATCTAAGAAAAGCAAACATAGTGAGACAGGGTCCTCACACTCTTGTCTGCCTTAGAATGTGATGCAGCGCATCATGTTATTATCTTAGTTAAGTTTAGTGTGCGTGAAACGGAAAGTGAGAGAGACAGCCGGAGTGCCGAGACAGTCGTTAATATACTTACGCCCCCCGACTTGGGTCACTCCGCTTCACTCCAATTCCATTTATCAAAACAATATCTCTTGAACTTTACGGAGAACATGATTTTCATTTTCTTAAACTAAAAAACTACGAGTTCGACGACCAAATATCCATCTATGTCGTCGTCTCAACTCAACTTATTTCCAAAACATAATTAAACTTTCCGATGCTAGGTCCAGATTATGCACGACATAATATGATACGATAATTTTCCAAAGTATTATTAAACAAAGCGTTTGGTGTTGTGGCGAGGTAAAGCTTTGACCTTTTGGATCAAGTCAGTCAGTCACGAGCTCGAATAATTTTTCAAATACTTTTTCAATGTCAGTTGCTTGAATTGTACAAATTAATAACTTGGAATTCGAATAATTTTAAATATTTTCAATCTCAATTAATTTATCTGTGCCTCTTAATCCTATATTACGCTTATTACTTGAAAACGCATCCAAAGTGCGTTTTTCTGTCCAGTAAAGCGAAGTTTAATCAGATTGACAATAATTAGCTTGTAGGTTTATATGTACATATATTATATATTAATGTCCCTTATGTTATGATATACGCGGCATTTAATAAACATATATACAACATAATTCGCACATAGTTAACTTCACGTATTGTTTGTTTTTTCTCACTTTTTCAACAATGTTGGTTTTCAAAATAAAACAAGGAGAGCCGGTATTTATTATTGTAATTCGAAGTTGTAGCATAATGAGCTGGCGGATGAGTGGAGCTGACGGGGAGACTTATTATGGAGCTGACAGATAAGAACTCTAAGTACCCCTAACAAAGGGTCTGAGTAATTACAAGAAATCACGACAGGCTCTGGTTTTCGTGCATGTCAAGAGGAGACACAAGGTGGGTCCTGAGTCCTCATTGGTTGAAATGAGACCTTGAAGGGTTCAAGTTGGAAAAACGAGCTTCCTTTTTTTATGTCGGTCCATGCATCCCTCAGCTCCATCGTCCCCTTCTTTTGAATCTGGATCAAAGGAATACATACTCCTCTGCTCTACAGGAACAATGGATGAACTTAATTCAGGGCAAGGCTCTAAGGCGTGGAGGCTACCAAGATTTTAATAAAGCATAAATAAACACCAACCTATTTTTATTCTATTCAGAAGGTGAAGCTAAAAATTCTCATTCTTTTGTTCCAGACTATTCTTGTTGTGCTCCAACCTCGAAGTAAATAAATCAGTGTATGTTGTAAGCGTGTTATGCTCCACTCCTGCTTTTGCTATTCTTATTGAGCTGAGTTTGTGAGCAAAGACCAGAAACTCCCCTCGGTGACACTTTACACTATGGCGACAAAATGCTTGGTCTTCCGTATCCAACAACATGAAAGTCGAGGCTCACATAATTGGTAAATAGGCTCATTTGGTGTGTCTCTTCCCTTCGGTAGTAATGATAACTGTTGTCTCCATCCACCTACCCCAGTAATTCCCAGCCTCCCCAACACCCTGCCTATCTTGTCCATAAAGCCGGTTTTATTACCAGTTTTTACGAGATATCAAGGGATGTTAATCAAGGTGTACCCACGGAACTGGTGGACGTTTCCTTCGACATTTCATTAGCTTTCAACTGTGCGTGAGAGAGTAAAGTCCTAGTGTTGGTTCACCCTTCAGTTCTCTTATTAAAGGTTAGCCTATAGTAACTCAGCTCAGATTAAATACATGTGTACGTAGAAAATTAGAACACAACAATTTGGCAATAAAAAAAACGAGAAGGGCTTTGACTTTCTGGTTTCCGTCCGTGTATCAAAACAACAGATGGCGTCTGAATCATAATTATCATTGATTCGAATCGTTTCGTGTTCGCATCGAAAGCTTGAGAGATTTCTCGATGCATTTTGCTAATATCATTTAATAAATAATGAATTCTAACTAGTGTATATCATGGTATTTATATCACTCAGGTTTTCCCCGTGTATCAAAGTGGTGTATAA
Organism: Ceratophysella denticulata; assembly: GCA_034694925.1. Lineage (NCBI taxonomy): Eukaryota > Metazoa > Arthropoda > Collembola > Poduromorpha > Hypogastruridae > Ceratophysella > Ceratophysella denticulata. The sequence continues at coordinate 48,037 of JAQFYT010000005.1, forward strand.
ATTGTTGCAGAGAAGCTATTAAGCATAGCTCATTTGGGACATTTAAGGTGCTAAGAGTGAATTTATAGTTCAGGAACTTGGCGGAGCATTAAAGAAGTTAATGTGCAGACCCTGCTTATTCGGGAGCGTAGTAAAATGTATAAATAAGACTCTTCACATTGGAAAGAAGAAAACTAGCCAGGGTTACAAAAATACTTAAGCCGGGAGCTGGAGGGCGGAGTGAGTAAACTGCGGTGGGACTTGAGCCGGCGTGGGATACAATGACTTAAGTCGGTTGGACGCCAACAACTATTTGAACCTAGAGTATAGAATCCTCAGAAGTTCCGTCGGGCACATTTCGATCTCTTTATTTGAGCTTTACCATTTTGGGTACATACTGTACTCTGAGTGGTCTAACACGTAACTTGCACTTTCTCTTTTAGATTCTGTTGAATGAGATGAAGAAAATAAAATCCAAGCAATTAAGACACAAAAGAGAAAGTGATCAGTTAGTTTTCGAAACTGTGTCTTCAAATACCTGATTTCAACGAACCTCAAAGTTAAGCCTTCTGGACGGAAGAACAAATATCCGAGTGCTGAAAGACGTGGAGCGCGTCGGACGCCAGTCCATGGCGGCGGGGGAGAAAATCCGAGAGTAAATAAGTAAGTAGGAGTCGTAGTTGTAGTAGTGGGAGGAATAAGTTTGTGTGAGGCCAGGAGCAAAGTTCTACATTTCCGGTGATGAATGTCACCAATTTGCCAGACGTTTCGCACATTATGCTTTCCTAATGAATGTACGTGGCTCACTAAATGCCACTGAGATAAAAACTTTTAACTTATTTCACCTCCACTTCTCCCCTACGTTCCTCTTCATCACCCTAAACTCAGCCACTTCCCCAGGAACAAGGAGAAAGAGAGACCTAATAAGCACCACTACTGCACTACGCACGGACTACTAGACCAGCATAGCACCCACCAGCCTCCCTCGCAGAAACTTTCTCCGCTTCACGCTGTGTCCATCTTCCGCGGCACCCGAGCGAAGCGCGTCAGAGCTCAGCCTCCAGTCTATTATCACAAATCCTCCCATGCTCTTCGCCTCCAATCCCACTTTCACCATCACACTCCTCCTCTAACTACTGATTAATATGTCAATTAAAGACTATTATTAAGTCCGGGACGGAAAGAGGAAATACACATGGATTTTAATAATAGACTACGCCCCATGGAATTGAAACAAGGCTCACTGAGGAGACCTGAGACTAAAAGTATTATCTTGTCATTCAATTACACGCCTTCTCGTTGAGTGGATTCTCCTGTCACTTCTCCAGGCGGAAGGACTCACTTCAAGTGATTTACTAATGAAATATTATTACGGACAAGGCTCCTTGTCAATTTTGGGGTCTTCATCTTCGGCTAATTGGCTCATGATTGGCATATCACTCCCTTCACAATAACAAGCCATTTGGCTTTCAATCTCTCCTCATAATTTAGAACTTCAAACTCATACTTGGCACTTGTCCTCATCTGAGTCTCTTCATGAATCCTTGGACACGCTCTTTTATTTCCCCATGTTGACGTTCTACTAAAAAATTAGTTTACATCCCAATTTTAATATATGTAAGCAGTGCCAACTAACTATATGACATGAATATTTGGAGAAATATTACGCTTCATATTTATTATCCAACCAAATAACTTCTTAAACTTATATTATATTAAAAGACTGGCGATGACATTTGATGTGGGTTACCAATGTAGAACGGTCTTCGTCCATGCACCCAAGCGTTGCTGCGTTGTACATACAATGCAAGCGCACTTTGATCAATTCTGCCTGGTCATCCCTGTTGCATCCTGTTGTTTATAAATACCTAGGTACTTTGTTTCGTGTCACTCCTGTAACTTCACATGTGCCTTATCCCCGCAAGTCAGATACATTTACACACTAACATTTAAGTACCATTCTGATGAGGGCTTCTTAAAATAAATGTATAATGAAATGACGCAGCACTTCTGAAAATATTGAACCTTTGAACATCAGTTGCTCATTCGATTCTTGCACGACCATCTTTTTTCCCTGAGTAGATCTAAATTATACGAATCAAGCGCCTTGGATGTTCATCCTTTGAAATGTATGCAGGGGTTAAGGTTAAATACTTGACGTGTGGTATGCATATTTATATTTTGTGATACAAGTCACGATTTATGTGAAACTTTGTCGTATTATTTTTTTACGAATTGCAAAACCATAAAGCGGTAACGTATTTTATTTTTTGTTCTCGTGCATACACTACAGTAGTAGATTAGATTTAATTTGGCTCGAATGCTGCCCCACAGGGTGTTGCAAATGTATAACTACATTTCTTTGTTAGGTTTATATTACATTTAAATATAAATATGTCAATTTTTTGAAGTGATTTGCTTGATACCAGACTTCACCATTTACTTATTGTCAAAAATTAGTAGTACCTACTGTGCGGATATATTCTGAAAAATTAAATTCTTATTTCGGATAAAAACTGCCCGAATCCAAATTTAAATATAACCGTAAAGATAATTGAATCGACGTCAGATTTACTTCAAAGAGCCAGTAGAATTAAAGGAATTTTAAACTTCATAGAGATAGGTAATTCCTGTTCTGCTTCTGCTGACTGAAAAGGACTGAAATGTTACCGTTGGAATAGAATGAAATCAATGATATACACAATTGATACCAGTGGGAACGACTGTTTACTCCCGGCGCACGTCAGGAAAAACCTCTTATCGAAATACCACCCAAGTCGCCCATGCCCTGAACACAAGCAACGTGGGTGGGATTAGAGATAACAGGTTTTTCCTGACGTGAGCCGAGAGTACCTCACCGTTGGAACGATTGTAACCCGAATTACCCTGTGTACGTACAACGTATTCAATTTATTTTATTTTATTGTTCTTCAGATTCTGCGAGACTTTCATGTACTGCAGTTTGATATTTAACTTCAACTGTGGATCACCTCGCCTAAGTTAGAGATTCAGAAAGCTCTATCTGTGCCCAACTACTAAATGTATCCCATTCGTTCACAGGCTATTTCTGAGCAGTTTGTATGTCAAATACCCACATAATTGGACCACGTAGTTCGTTGTCAAACTTGCACGAGCATAGCGTTTCTAAAATTATTTGTTGGTGTATGGAAGCGTTGAAAAATGAAAACAAAGCAGGTTGAATAAGACGGCATGACATTTTTAATAACACGGCTCCCTGCTGCGACCAGGCAAAACCGTTTCATTAAATTCTTTTGTCTGGATAAACTATGTTATAAGCACTGATGAGCTCAAACACAAGCATGAAGCTTGATGTTTCCTAAAGTGTAAAGTTGGCCTAATCTCTTCATCGGAGATATCCAGGAGGGTTATTCAGCGGATGAAAATATGTACCACCTTTGACTCAAGTGGATGCGGAACAGAAACCAACAACTGTAGTCCATATTGAAGTAAGAGACTTCATATAAATCTCGAATTAGTTTCCTAAGTTTTGTCCTGACGTTGACTGAAGTTGCTCTTGGCACAATCTTCCGTTTCCCAAAGTAAAGTTTTCTTTATTGCTGATAAAGTCATCATGGAGCAATAAGTCATCCTGAATCCCACTTGGACTAACTTTATTGGCCGCAATTTCTCTTCCTCCTTCATTATGAATATGATTTCGAGATACTTATGTCTCCGGTCTTGTGTATTAATCCCGCCACCACGGCTTTGCAGGTAATTTAGACCACATGCTCCCATAAATCTCTCTTGATCTCAAGTAGGGTCTCCCTCAGGGTTTCTTATTTTAGTTTTAGCTCAACTACCAAATGCAGGAAGTAGCATTGAAAATCCAGTACAAACTCCTTCCACTCTGTGACACTGGGGACATTTTCTGTGGCAATGTACAAATCCATGCTCATTATAATTATGTTGGCCATCCAGTTAAATTGTTTTGGGCCGAAAGGCCTACAGGGATGACCACTTATTTTGCGATCAAGTCGTTCCCTGGTTAATTCAATAAGAGTATATCAACTACCAAAGTTTGCATAGAGCGAAGATCGGCTGAAATACCCGTTTGGACATTTGCATACTTTCTTGATTTAGTAACTGAATTAAGAATACGCTGTAAAACTCATTTTTGACACCCGAATACCAATTAAATCATATTTGAAGGATATAAAAGGCTTATAAAACGCGTATTAAGTACCGTAAAAAAGACCAAAAAGCGAAATATATCAAATTTGTACACTGGTTCATTTGGAAGCAAAATTGAGACGCGATTAAATTTTTTGGAATCACAATTTTTTTTAGAAAAAAAGTATTTAAACATTCTCTTACGCAACTTGTATATAATAACAACCGCATAAATACTTCATCATATTTCTTAGTACTTTTGCATTTCAATCTAAAGTCTGCACCAAATACGTAAGTACCTCATTCAAGTTAATAGCCTTTCGTTCCCGTTGAAATCAATAAAACATCTTAAAATTAATCTGCGCCCGTGTGCGTTTCATTATTATTGAACTATTGAAGATATTTTGAGAAGATGTCATCTGTGGCGAGTGATTGCCTTATCAATAAAACTATCCGACCAGTATTTATGATACCTAATTACTCATCCTTAGATAGGCCTGAGACTAACAATAGTAAATACGGACTTCACAATTAAAGCCGTAGATGGATGTAGCGATAGAATACACATGTTGGTTTATGTTGATTTCTGGCCCCTTCCTTTGTTGGAGATGAGGCTTATTTGCATAGGAAAGGCATTAATTTCTCTCCTGGGGTATAGTGAACATTATGAGTCTCCCGTCCCGGTCCTGATTGGAGTCGACATTGAGCAATCTATTGCCGTCATCTCAACAGGAGGTGTAATTAACGCAAACCCTCATATTATCCTTGGCGTCCCGATGACTCCTCGTACTCGGCACACGGTCCACGTAGACACCATTATATGATTAGTACATAAAGCTCCGTTCTACCTCCAACGGAACAGATCCGTGTTCCTCCAAAACTTGGGACTCCTGCTTCCATACCGCCTCAAGTGTGTAGGCATAAGCTAATCTTATCCCTCTCTAATTTGTATTTATGTAATACTTATTATTTATTATGACAATGGGGCCTCATATTCCAACCATAGTCTCTGTTTATTGCTGGTAGAGTAGTCGGGAGTCCTGTAGTACGCACAAATTCATTACTCCTTCAATGGCTTGGGCTTCCTGTCTCCTAGCCCAGAGCCCAAATGCACAGGGACTGTGAATAAACATAACCATACAGCTTAATTAGATATTTGCATACAATTAGAATCCTGATAGTATACACTCACATTTGTTTGCATTGTGCACCACAGGTTATTAACTGCCTCCCCTTGCCTGTAATTCAGTTAAATTGTATTTATAACTCGAATGCGTACACAATTAATACCATATAGGTTCCTGAGATTTCAAGTCTCTGTGAGGGGTTCCTTGATCGCGGTTTGCGTAGTAGGACATAAATATAATATATAATAGGCTTGGGAGCAGTGCTGGAATCCGGAATGGTTTTCACATTTCCAGTTCGTGGCCGCAATCTATTTATCGGGGATTCTAAGGAAAGCTATTTCGTCTCCGCTCGGCAACATAATAGCAAATAATGGTAACAGGTGAATGGAGAATCTAAGATCGATCGACTAACTTAATTTTGGCACCCTTCCCACAAAAACTCGAGTTCCCTCACACGAGAGTCACAATACTACTGGCGAGGAGGCCATAAGAGCCGAGAGGTCGTGTCGGGGTCGCGGAGGGTGCAATTCACTGCAAGTAGATGAGATTGAGATCTTAAGGACTGGGCCTCAGACTCCGTCCGTGTCAGAGGAGACGAGACTCTGGGAGCATAGCAATGCAATTGCAATGGAGGGGAGGCTGAATGGATGTGGCCCGGGATTGGGACGTCACTCAACTCGAGGGAAAAAAGTGAAACTTTGGGAGAAAGGGAGACGGAGAGGAAAATATACACAAAACATCTTCTATCAATTGTGTACACTTTTTCCTATTGTGGTTTTCCTAGCGAAGAAAAAAAACGTACTATTTTCCATTTCTCGCCTCTCGTACCTCATTCAATATTTACCAAAGAAAACTAACTTGGGGTTTCCATTCAGCACTACTACATACTACTATACACGTACTAGTCAGTAGCGAGACGGAATGGTTACTTTCACCCAAATTAAATTTCTCCAGCCTTCCATCTTCCGTGATTCAACATTCCCATCTCTCTTCTCATTCAGTACACTATTCCTAGTATTAAATTGAACTCCAGTTCTCTTCCAAAAGGCAAACAATTATGTATTCATGTATACTCTATTTAATAATTTGACTCACGTACTTAGTACCTATGTTGTTTCTTCCGTATTGATAAATAACAAACGAATGAATTTTTCAATCCGCTCCGATGGTTCTCCCGATTAATTCCCAAAATAGATGTCATTGTTATCTATCCCTGTATTGGGTATTTACAAATTTTCTTTGAGGGGCTTTGTCGGAGATTATAGTCCATTGTGCCAACATCTTTGGAGTTCTCAAGCACAAAGTTGCCTTATTGAAAACGAAATGAAAAGAGTTTCACCAACCAGAGAAAATCCTAGCTTCAATACGAAGCTTTAGTATATAATATTGCTACTTTGCAATTTCCTTTTCAGTATTTAAGACTGAGCACTTCATTAAATTTTATAATCTGATACTTTACATGCTCTACTTCAAGAAAGGACATGGAACGACGTGGCACAAAACGAAGCGAGATATTGAATGGTATACGGATCGGGTGTAGATGCCAAGATGGGATCCATAATTTCTGTGGCAATATCCGAGCCATCTTGGAAATGAATCAGCAGAAGTTGGGGAGTTGAAGTACTTAATGAAAATAAAAATCCAATAACAGGAAGGATCATCATTAAGATTATCTCCTGTCATCGTTCTCCACAATAGAACGTCAGATTCATTACAGTTACGAGGAGAAGTTGTCATTCGACCGCTGTAACCCCGAGCACTCGTTAACCCAGGCAGTGCATATTTTGACAAGGGAGCGAGGCCAGAGCAATCTTCCCGTATCTCCACTCCCATCAAATCGAACCCGAATGCCTCATGAAAAAAGATTGGTTCATCCAACCGGAGCCTGACTGTCTCTGAAAAGACCCTTCCTCCGTCTTCTTCCATGCATGCGGCGACTGGAGGACGGAGGCGGATAATAGCAACAGTCCAGTCTCCCTCTCTCCTATGATTGATTCTCTGATGTCAAGCCCTGTCGCATTCCTCATTTCTATTCCAGCCTTTTTATGTTTCGCTTCAGTCCGCATAAGGACAGGGCGAGGGTCATTAGGGAACGCAGGAGACTTTCCAGGACCCACACTGTCCCCCCAATGAACTCTCCTGACTCGGGCTATTAATGAATCCCTGTAGGGTCTCATGTCAAGTCTCCGTTCATTAGATACGGGTCCATATCAGAATGAGCTGAGTGGAGCATGCAACATAGAGTAAGTACACGAGTCCCTTCATAAGCTTTTTTAATAAATGGAGCCTGAGTCAAGTCACGGAGATACAAGTTTCATCTTGAGAGTACACTCCCTCCGTCCTCAGTACAGCAACCCAGAGGAGTTGGTCGAAGGTCTAATTATTATTCCACTTGGGAAAAATGGTCTGAGGGAAGCTATTTGGTGGAGTTCGATGGAAGTGAAAGTGAAGGAAGTGTAGTCGTAAAGCAGGAGGAGCGGTTAGTTTTATGGAGGAGAAGGCTGGGTGGAAGTCTGCCTGGAGGAACGGAAGGCGGATCGGAGGTTCGAGATTCAATCTGTTGAGAAGGAGACGGAACTTCACTTTCTCGGTCCAAGTGGAGATGACTCGCTTTCTCGGAGACAGCCCACCGCGGAGTTTCCCAGCAGGGGTCCCGACTCCCAGCCCAGCACAACAGGCAGACCTACTGTACAACCTGTCTCCGCTATCAAAACACATTCCTCAATTTCCCTCACGTCCAATCTCTCCGCTTATCCAAACTTCCGTAGGTGAACACAAATGTTTATCCTCTAATATGAAAAGAATTACGGGCGTTGAGCTAGTTTAGTCTCTCTCTTAGCCTTCCTTACCTCCCTCCTTCTTCCCTCTACTCCGCTCAAACCCTATTAGCATAATCCATTTTCCGTAAACCTCCTTCTGTCCTCAGATCTCTTCTAAAATTCAAAACCTAATCTCACTTTATTTCATTCAATTCTTCTAATAGTTCGCTTCCACCATTTCCTCAAAACCTAATCCCCACCTTTCTCCACTTTGTTGAAATATGCATGAAATTGAGAAAGTTCCTTGATAAGTTTTATTAATATCAAACCCACTTCTTCGCAAATAGTTACAAACATTGGTACAGATATAATAATAAAAACTAACAAAGTTTGTTTATTAGTAAATGACATGAAATTTTTGAACTTCTTAATGCTTAAAATTAGACTGCAACTTTTAAATACATCAGGTGAAAGTTAGCTAAATACTTACTGCAAATACATACTGTGCGCTCTTCTTCCGTTTCCAAATTTATTCCTGTAGCAGGAAATATAAGTTTTGGGTTTGAGTATAAATTTCAACCTATAACTATTAGTTAACGTATAGTTTTCCGACCCGATTCTAACCCTTACAAATTCTATACTGAATTTCAGATCGACAAATCTAACTTGCACAAAGTTTTGATGAGTAAAACTTTACCAACAAAAAATATTAATTTTTGAGAGAAGTAAACACTTCAAACTCTACCTAACGAAATTAGTGGTATACAGAGTACTGTATACGAGCACATTTCTGACAGTTTTGTTGTAAGCTTGTTTGTGTATTCTATTCAACCTTTAAAGTAATACCTGGATGGATATCTTAAGGTATAATATCTTCATGTAGGCTGCCCAGTTTGACCCAAATATATTTAGTAGGTTAAAAATGGTATCTTCCTAATCACTGCTTTGGAAATAATTAAGAGAAGTACCTTTTCTTCAACCATTTAATAATATCCAACAGTCACCACGAATTTCGTAAAACGTTGATGCTCATCTTCATTCTTCGGAGTCACCATCCATGGAACCCAAAGGGTCTTCGTTGCATCTGCCGATCCATAGCACTGTGGTTAGGCAAGCGAAAAAGCCAATATTTGTTTTGAATTGAGGTGAAGTTGCATCCGAAATGATTTATCTGTAGACCCATCTTCAGGAAGCTTAAATGCGGTTCAGTTAATCCTTTCCATGGATTGTCCAGAAAGATTCTGATCCGAATCAACAAAGGGTTAGCTGGACTTCTTCCTGACTGAACACTCTCGATTGTCCTCGACAAGTTTTTCATGATACTTATACTTTAAGCAAATACAGATATGGTTCGCCTCGTCTTTCGTTAACCCACTTCTTTTCAGATAACTTAGGTATTGTTAGGAGAGGCTTGAGTGGCCTCCTGAATCTCATGAGTGCGATGAAGCAAAGTTGGAATTAAACCTGAGGTTTCACACCGGATGTTGTTCAGCTATCCGTATAATCAAGGAGTAGTTATGTCTGCCCTCACTCACCTCAACTTCAAACCCTGACCTGAGTGCTTTTGATTCTATTTCTGCAGAAGATCTGGAAACCGTAAGTTCCAATCCTTGTGTACGTACTTAGTGTTAATTGTGCTTAACATTTTGACGGGCTTGAAATAGGTTTAGATTCGAATTTCTTTCAAATAATTCAACACAGTACATTAAGTCTATGTATATAATGCGTCTTACCATAATTAAACTTTTAAACTACGGACAGAGATGTCATAAATGCCTTGAAAAAAGCATGTCATTACATATACATCAACATATAATGTTTATGTCACGACACTATTACCTTTAGTACTCTATTTCCGATATGGGTCCTTAAATCACAATTGCAGAAAACAGGAGTTTTGGAATACTATTAGGCGGAGATTGACCAGAATTTTATTTTCAAACGTGGACAGTGAACAAGAAACAGAATTTCGAATTTCAAAGTCCATTCTTGAAATTACAGGCGTCCACCACGACCCTGAGTACACACACATAAAAGAAGTACTCATCCTCATCGTCCGTGTTTTTGCTTAAGACCCGGCTCATCCGTGAAATGTGAGCCAGGAAGTACTGTAATAATCATTATTTTGTCTTTGTAACGAAATTCCATTTCAGCAAAATAACAAACCTACCCTGCTTTGTCAAGCACTGACACAATTTTTGGTATATCTATTCTGTACTATTTCCTTGTTCAACTCCCTAGATATTAAATTGACACACGCAGTGTTGGAGTGCTGTCGTGAATGGAGACATGGGCCTAAGTCGGCAAGAGCCATTATTTGGGAGAAGACGTGAGCTCGTCCTGTAAATGGAAAGTAGATCCAAGTCAAATTTAGTGGAAAGAATGTGTTGACCATTAGGAGCTCGTGGAGTTTGGGGAAAGTAGAGGAAGAAAGTTAGGAAGTAAAAGATTTTTGGACGGAGATCGGACGGAGAAATAACATGTCCATGTGTCTTGTCAAAGCCTCGTAGTAGTCAAGGAAAAGTTCTTCTTTTGAATGACTCGAGAAATGGACTCTGGTTTGGGAAACTGGGCCTGGACTAAGGTAGAGGTCCGTGCGGAGTATCGCATCGTATCCGTCTCTAATGGAATGTCATGCAATAGAATGTAATGAAATAGTAATGAGCTCCCGTTACTGGGCCTGATGACCTTTCAGAGGGAAAAGGAGTTGGGAGCAGCGGACTGACGAAGGGAGATTTATGTCCCCCCGGAGACATTGGCTTCAACAGGGAAACCGAACACTTTTTTCTCGTCTTCGTCTTCTACTTAAATGGCCGTCTTTAGCATGATCTATTGACATTGCAAACCCATTTGGAGTCTCCTTTGGACTGAGGGACCAGTCACTAAAGAGGAAAATTGATAGCCTCCTCTCGCTCTACCTTGAATACTAAATTTTAAATCAAATGGTCATTCAGTCTCCAGTCCCAACTTCCCTCCTCTCCTACTTTTTCAATTTACTTTCCCAGAACGTAGCCTCCCAAACCCAGGTAATCGCCTATTCCCTATGAACATCTCTGAACCCGGACATTTATTAGTTTTCCACTTCATCTCAGGTTGGAGAACCTCGACTCGACTCTTTTGGAATCCACTGGACCAAATTGGAGTAGGGAACTAGTTGCACAGGTTTCAACCTAAAACTCAAAACTAGCCCAACTGACAGCTTCTCTGACTACCGAGACACCGGCGGCGATGGCGACCAATCTAAAAATATTTCAGAATTCATATGAACGTATCATCGTATTTTTAATATACGGTTCATCAGAGTACCAGGTGTGCCTTCATCATCATCACTCCCTCATTCCCCATCCTTAAGTTCTTTTTAAGATTAAAGTGGCCAGGTTACGTTTATGTAGATTTTCCGGGGCATAAAAGTTAAGTGTTATAGCTTATAGTTGAGTATATCTAGAAGCATGTGTGCATAGTTCATTTATAGACCAAATACGGGTGACGAAAATCAAGGCTTGGTCTATAAAGAAATTCCGAGCCTACACCTTCAGTTTACTCAAAATTTGAAAGCGGGGATCCTTCCTTCATGCTTTAGCTCCTAAAACTTTCTTCAGCCCAAACCACAGTAGAAAAAGCTTTGCATAGTAAAGACAGGATATTACTCTCTATGACTTTTGTACTTCCTTGCTTGCATGAAGGTACCTACTCATGCATGTGTTTACTTTCCTTTCCTGATAGTGATTACATAAGCTCAAAATGTTAAACACCCAAAACTCTCGCCTCGACTTTTCAGAGGTTTGGAGGAACTTTTTTGATTCATGCGGGTTTGTGGAGAAAGACGGAGCGTGGTTGCGGGGATGGAGAGGGTTGGAGGTTTTCTTTATTTTCACAAAGTCGCACATGCATGATGAAGTCCGTAGAAGTACATGAATATTTCTTTTAAGCTTTCACTTGGAAGTATAAATCCTTCCATTCCATGCATATGGGCCTACTGTAGCTGAGCTCTGGATGTATGCGGATAAAGTTTAGAGACGGTGTGATATAGACAGAGGGGAGGAAAAAACTTCACAATTTGTTTATTATGCAAATGTGTGAAAGTAAAAGAAAGTGTTGATTATTTCAGCTTTCACCCCCATTCCCGTCTGAAGCTCTTGCCTAAGTAATATGCGGTATGCACTACCCACAACCTTTCATTTAAGTTTCCCTCTGTACTGTGTTGTCGGCTCTCCTATTTTCAACTTTCCCAGCTTTTGTCATTCAAATATTAAAATCATGTGTCACTAGGGAAGTATTTTGTCTCATCTCACGCCTCTCCCAAAACTTTTCGCAGGGCGTTGAAAATTTAATTTATTCTTTTTCTAATATTTCTGAGCAAAATTAATATGGCTTGAATAATGCGGTGTTTAATGCACTCAGCTTGTGCGGTAGGGTGTTAGCGAATTTCCAATCAACCGGGGCCTTCTGTTGACACAGGGCAGTGGAGTCTGTCAGCATGAATAAAATAGGTTGATCTAAAGTAACGCCATACTAATACAAACATTAAATTACTCTTGATATCATGCTTTCCCTCGTATTTTTTTACATTCGAAAAGGGTCATGACTATGAAATGAAACAATATTTCATTAACAAGTGTATTGTTTCTCACGGTTGTCAATTGGAACGAAAATATATACTCTACTGTGTCGTACTATCTTCGGCTTCACTGACAATGAGAATCACGGTGGACTGGACACAATACAAATGATAACTTTTAGGTAATATGTCACATGATTGGAATTAAGTTTTGTCAGTAAATTGATGAGAAAAGATAATGAAACTTCAAGTGACGTGAACGTCTCAAGGATGTAAAAGCTATGTACCTACTACAGTTAGCTAGGTATTGTCCTTGGCTAGAATAACACTCCAGATTCTGAATTGTAATACAGAGCGAAATAATGCTATAGGCTCATGGAAAAATTTTATGACAGAATCGCACTATTTTATGTAATGTGGAATACCTGCATTTATTAAGTCGCAAAGCCTACACAGTAAAGCTGTTTAAACTATAGTATTCCTTTTAGGTCCAGAGCACTCTCTGCAGAGAACATTACGTTAGTGCGCTGAGTAAGTACTTTGCACTGGAATCATTTTAACCCGTCTTTTAAACTAAACGCGATGTGTTTACCCGGGTGCACCTCATGGATAGTGGCAAAGCTTTGGCGTTGCGTTCGGAGTACAGTATTGCTCGTGTTCTTCGCATTTCTCCGTCTTGTCAGTCTAGATCAGGACCTAAAAAATGAGGCGTGGAAAAGTGTCATCAGAAAGAGAAAAAGTTGATTTGGCGACGGAGAGAAAGATGAAAGCCACTTGTATAGAAAACCTCGGGAGTCTAATAAACTTTGACAACTCAGATTGATTGTTTCTGAAAGACACGGGGCAGGGGAAGTAGGCGGAGGGGGCGGAAAGTTTTCTTCTTTCACCTTAAATCTTTAAACCACGAAAAAAGTATTTGAGTTTGACATGTCTCTTGTCCTCAGAAATATTTATCTCCCTCTCTCATCTCACTTTTGACCATTAGTTTCCGGGAGGTCCAACAACCCTTCCCCTGCCCACCACCCTAACTTCCTTCTCAAATCCATAAGGTACACTTAACGCTCTGACGACTTGAACACGATCACTCGTCATTGTCTCGGACTTAAATTATTTCTCCTCCGCACGGGAACATAGGGCCTGGGTACTTTGTAGCTTCTTTACACAGGACATTGTTTGAATCTCAATATTGCTGTGCATGACATTGAAAACAATCTTCATTTTTTTTCCTTTTCCAGCATCAAATCCAAATCCAACCGTTTTCATAAATGGTCAAACCAAGAAAACCCTCGGGTTTGCATCCGTCAAGGTTTTCGAAAATTATCATACAATTACAGATACAGATAATAAAATATCTAAAATGGTGCACCACATCAATTACTTTTCCGTTCCTGCTCTACCTAAGCAGAAATTATATTAATCTAATATCAACTATTGAGATTGCGAAACAAATACCTAAGATTGTTTGAACTTCAACTGTAGTAAAATATGAAATTTTGTCAGTGATAACAAACAAATTCAACCTTTATCCATATAACTGCAGAAGAATCGTAATAAAATAACAAAAGGGACAGAACAGATCCGAGCCAGATGTGACATCCAACTTTTAGGTGAATATAGTAACCCCTTTTTTTACAATGATTTATTTACCCTTCCACTTCTGAGTAACCCCTAGTTTTTCTGCTCTTGCTTCATTAGCTCCATTAGATCTGGAGTTTACCCTGGGTGGATTTAAATTACATATCAGTATCCTTTATGTGCAGCCTTGGATTGGAAGGGTGAGGGTAATGTTGTTGTAATACGACATCCTCCGGTTCGGAACCAAGGGATGCGGATGCGGATATGTTGCCCAGGGATTTATAATTAAATTCTAATACCTACGCAATAGATTTTTTCTGTGAAAAGCAAATCCAATGTTATTTCGTGATTCAGATTATCTTCCGGGAAAATGGGTTTGGTTTTGATGCTTCTGGGAAGTCCGATGTTCATGGAAGAGTGAGGACGCCTTCTTTACAGCGTTTATTTTGTACAGTTTGTAAGGTTGTATGGAGAATAGAGACCTAGGAGAGTTGGGAGAAAGCGCATACTATATTTATCAAAGAGGAAAGAAAGCACAATTATGCCTCGAGACAGGTTCCCTCATCTCTGAGTAAAGTGTAGCGGATTAGACGATTAGAAGATTTCCATCGAAATTGCCAATTTCGGAGATCAAAGAGAAACGGAATAATAACACATCTTTTATGTATCCAGTTCCCTGTGTTTCGTTTGACTGTCCTCTCAATTGTCTGGTTTGGACTCAATTTAGCCTCAAAACATTGTGTCGGTTGGCTAAATACGTTTATAAACCATCCCTTTGTAGATATAGTATTTCTCCGTAATCAATTCAGAGAGTTGCGTATACCTTTGGGAAACATTATTACGCATTCTACGTTTCCTACCATACCAATAACATACACAAACATGCACAAACAAGCCAATACTTTATTCATTTTATTATGTATTGTATGTTGCTAGTAATAAATCCAAGCCAGGATAGCTCAGGCGGTAGAGCAGCCTCTCGTTGTGAGAGGACTCCCAGGGTCGTATCCCTGAAGGC
>JAQFYT010000006.1:0-62715 GCA_034694925.1 Ceratophysella denticulata
TCAGACCCTTCCACATAGCTTACGCCTCTACTGCTGCCAGCACAGAGCCCCGCCTGTGCTGCCATCTATGCTCTATGAGACGCTCCGAGCTCCGAATAAATTCCATAGTAATCCATAATGCCGCTGCTTTGCGTTACACATAAAGACAAATGCAAACATAATGCGTGTCTCTCTATGCTGACTTTATGCAATATTTTTTAAATTTATAATTTATGAATATAAATGTATGGTGTTCTAGATCCAAGGATTTGCTGTGAGCTAACGTATTCCGGAATCAAGCACAAAAGAATTTCGGAGGACATTATTTCAGTATTTATTTCATTATGCAGAGTTTTTAATTCCTTGTGTGCTTGTATGTACATTCGATAATTAAAATAATATGCTCAGATTATTTGAACAGATGTCAAAATGTGAGAAACACTTCAATGTCACATCAAACATTATTTGGTTAGAGATCCGACTGCTACTGCCTAGCTACTGCACACCAAATACAAGTATCCACTTTCTAACTATTTAATCATTGATACTTAATAATTTAAAATGAATTCTGTGAAGTGCTTAGGTTATTTGTAAAATGCTTTATACATAGTTGAAATATTTAGAGTAAGAATGCAGAGTACTTTTGTATTAATTTTTATAATTTTCATAGCTAACATAAGTAGGTAGTTTTAAACTTTCCAGAAGACTTGCGGATTGCTAGATCTTCCTGTGATAAGTGAAGACAACATTTATATTGCAATTTATAATATAAGTGGTTGCATAAAATATAAAAATAGGTGAGGTTTGATGCTGAGCTGATCCATATACAGAATCATGCTATACAAAGAAACGTGATTAGGCATAAATAGTTTTCTCCACCCACTCTGCTAGAGTAAAGTTAGCTTCATTTCTACCCTTCGGGTCCTTTTGTCTGAAGGCACCTGTGGGAATTTAAAAAAAACGAATTAAACCTGATCAGACAAAGCGTTATTAACATTAAATAAATAGGAGCTTTAAATACTTACCAATCATAGCTTTCAATTTGACCGAGCACATGATGAAATCTTCAAACGAAATGTGTTTGTGGTCATCTCCGTAGCGAAGAACCATTGCTTCCAAAACTCGGTTATTCACCATACAACCCGCTGAATTCAGAGCTTTACGAAGTTCAAACGAGTCTAAAGTTCCAGAATTATCTTCATCATACAATTTAAAAACGCCCTGTAAATCCGAATGAAAGTTGTAAGAATATTCAATATATTAGCACTTCCAAATGAATTCGAAAAATTATTCCGCAATATTTATAAATTTATACGCAAGTACCTTCCAGCGAAGTATGCTTGTCCATAATTCCGTAAATTCGTCCAATCCTAATTTACCCGTCCTATCTGTGTCTACCATCGCCACCATACTACGACAAACCTCACGGCTCAATCCATCAAACTCAAATTCTAGAATTAACGAAATTAATTTACTTGAATCATGCTTTTAAAACCTTAAGACTGCGCGAACACATATTACTGTATGTACTGTATGAGCAAATATAGCAGTGATATTCCACTTATTACCCAACACTAGATCGATGAACCATAGCATACAAATGAGTAGCATGTAAGAAGGTAAAAAATAATTCAATAAATGGATATCTCCGATACGGACAATACCGGCGACATTTATAATGCGTGTAATATGAAATTCATAATAAGATAGAGGTAAACCTTTTTTGAGATACTCGTCCAAGACTCGTTTGAGCTTAGCCCATCCAATTTCCATGTCTTCTCCAGCCACTTGTTTGAACAAATCTTGAACAGCATTTTTAGTAGCGGCGTCCTCTACCTTCGACGATGCTGCGACCTGAATAAAATTATCCAACAAGCGTAAGTCCTCAACTGTAATTTCAACGGCTTCAACTTCTGCCGCATAGTACTCATTGGCAGATTTGTAGGAATTACGAGTTTGACCCGGAGTAGGTATAACTTTGAAATTAGGTTGCTTAAAAGTTTTCTTGGAATATTCTCCTGACTGAGCACTATTAGTAACGTCCGTGATGCATTTTTTCCCACATGATGGATTAATTCGTTTTAGAACTGTTGCAAGGGCTCTTATCCAAACGAGTGCCTGAATCACTTTACCTATGTTATCCACTTTGTTCATCGTTATCGTTTATTATCAAAGAAATGAAAACCAGGATAAATTTGAGGTGTTTATATTTAAAAATTCTGTCTTTCATGAAAAGCAAACACGAAAATAGCGCTAGGACTTTATTTCATGACCCATTTATATCTCTGTTCTTTCTCGGCTTATTCTCGGCTTATTCTCGGCTTATTTTGGTATTTGATATTGATTAGGTAGGACTTCTATTCAAAATCTCAAGTGTTGTGAAAAATACGAAAAATAGGAGTCACAAGAAGTTCTAGGTAGCGTCTATAGTTCTGATTCTTTTGCAATACTGCAGGTGTTATCAGTACTTGAGTATGAGCAGGGAGCAGGAATAAGCTTATTGGTATTTTTGGAGCCTCCTTGACTTTCTCCGGAGAAAGTTGCAAGCGTATATTTATAATCGTGTCCGTTTGCAACAGTATTATCAGGTCTGAATTTAATGCATCTACGCTTACCTTTTACCTAAAATTTTCCATTATAAATGTAAATTTAATTATTTGAACAATAAATGAAAAATGTCTTACTTTCTCGTCTACGTTTGATAGTCCAATATCACCGCCGTTTTCGCTGAAATATAATAAGTCATTGTATTACACAAGTTTGAGAGGATTTAGTTTTTACCCCATAAACACTATGTACTTCATAGTATTTGTTGCTTCTGAGAAAACTCGAATAATGAATTCTCCTTCCTCGTTTGGTTCGAAGGTTGAAGGTATAATGCAGTATTTTCCAGGCTGCAATTCAAATCTTCCACTGACTTCACGCAAATTGGCATAACTTCCTGAATCTCCAGTTTTCCGATGATACATGAAATACTTCAAGTCCAGTGGATTTGGAATCTTCTCAGTGGGCTTCAGCTGAGTTAATAAATCGCGACATTTTTATTTCGTGCTTGGAAGTATATTAGCTTCATTCATGTCTACCTAAGAACACGTTAAGTAACAAACCTCGTAGACCGTGAATCCAATAGATAAACTTCCAATCCCTTCTTTTCGTTTCGCTCTTCGGTTCTTTTGCATAAGTGCAATAAGTACAGTGCACTTATTCGGATCCCCAACTGCGTCTGCTTCCTTGAATTCAACAATGTATTGTGGATTGCAATCGTAGGTTTCTAGAAAATTTCCATAAAACATTGATATTCTGAAATTCTGCTGCAGAGAATAATAAAACAATTAATTTGACCTTACTTGGATCCTTCAATGATATATGATTCGTGCAGCCTCCAGCAGTACAACCTATGGAATTCCACGGGCATTACTATACAACACTTTTACCACTTTGAATAATATTTTTCAATTACCAGGTATCCAAGCTCCTTCAAAATAATTCGTGTTCCATTTCACGCCTTCGACTTTGAGGTTGTGTTCCAAGTCCTCTGGACCCAGATTGACTATCTCCAGAGTGTCAAAATTGTCCTGGAAATCTGAATTCCAAATTATTTCAAAATATAAATAAAATACACCATTAAAAATGGGTGCCAATTTAAGTAGCCTAATTAAAACAACTTTTAGCCTAAACTTTTTAACAACTTTTTTCCCTTAATAGACAACGTTTTCTTCCGTATCCTGGATTTTTAAACCTAACCTGACCTGATTACAATTAATCTAGCCTACCCTGATCTTTCTTCACATGAATCACCAAACTAATTTCGATAAAATCAATGATTACCGATTATTTAGGTAAAAGTTGTTTTAATTAAGCCAGGAAAATATTAATTTATTAAGTATATAGAGTATTCAAGCTGACCTTTAAAAGACATCCAGAATTCACCATCAGCTCCAAATGTTATCCCTAGCTCGTCCTGTACTTTCTTTGAAACCAGACTCCATTCCTTCGATCTGAAACAATATATATTTAGAACACTTGTTCGTGCTTGACGATTTTAGGGTATTTGGGCTTAGATTCCATTTGGAAAATTCGACAGCGAGGCATTTTGGCCCCTGAGCGTGCACGCTTATTAGAGTAAACTCGGCATATAAATATCTACTATTGTTTTAAATAGTCCGAAATTGAGCTCAGTAAACTTCTTACCCATCTGACCATGGACCTTTCCATTCAAAATCATTTCCCCATGGATTTCGTATGCGAACCAACGGAATTTTTCCTGTCTTCCTCGGAGTGGAAACCTCGACCTTATGAACTCCAGTAATTGAGTAGGCATGACCACGGACCAGTCCTGAAGCAGTTCTAGCTTCTCGAACGTTTGGATTTGGCTGTTCAGAGAAGTTAACATGGGTTTTGGAATTTCCCGATCAAACGATCAAGTATACATTTTTTGGGATCAAACCAAACCGTGTGGATACCTTTAGTGAACATCCCATGAACGATTGCTTCGTTTGAGCTTTCTCCATGACCGAGCAAATGTCTTGCTTGGCTTTCTTCAGATCAATCACTTCAACAATCCCGCCGCTGAAATCCTGCAGCGCTTCACTAGCCTGACCGCCAGACAGGGCCTCATAGGAACCGTACAATCTAAACTCAACGTTGGTACAAAAGCGATTTTGCATAACCTGTTCAATTTTTTCGTGAAGATTTTCAAACCAAAAATTACTTTGCGTAAGCTTTCTCCAATAAGGCGCTCCAGAACTCATTTTTCTCTTGCGAGTGCATGTAAATCAAATGTCCTCCACGAGCGCTACATGGTAGTCGGTCATCTACAACAACATCCACCCAGCGACCATATTGCCAAAACCTGTCACAAATTCATCACCAGTAAATCTCTGCCCTGTTTGTGCTCTTTAGAAAATCAAGCTCAGAGTGTAAAAAAACCTGAAATGAAAGATTCCGCAGTAGTTCTCCACAAAGCTATTATCCTTGGGAACAACTTGGTAAAACAGAGCCTCGTTCATTGTCAAATTCGCAACAGCAGCCAGGAACCAACAATTTCCTTGAGGCATGAAAATGAAAAAGGGATATTGACTTGTCGGGAAACTAAGAAACGAGTTTTTTCCAATTCTTGAATTAATAAATATGTTGTTTATATAATCTTAATGAAACAAGTCCTCAACTCGATGTGGTGGTCCGAATACATCAAAAAATAACTTTTGCTTTTAACCATTGTCTTAAACGAGTTTGAGTTAATTCGGTTGAGAACTATTACATACCTAATTCTCCTTGATTGACATCAAATCTTGATGCTCCACCAACGAAGAACCTCGGATTTGCAACCAGTTCCTGAAGTACAAACAGCAATCAATGTATAATGCTTAGCTTTTCACTACTGTGATTGGACTCAAACTAGATATTATCCAGTTGATGTGTTGCCTTATTAGTTTTAGCCATACTAAAATTTACATATTAAATAACATTTTTCCAGGATTTTTGGGATAACGGGCAATGATTGTAATATCTTAATCTAAGTTGATCGAATTTCCTTTTACGTAACCTAGATATGAATACTTACAGTTGGCCTTTTCCAAATAATATCCACCTTTCCTGCTTCACTGTAGAAAATTGAGGCATCAGTTGCTGGAAATTCATCGTCTTCAAAGAGCTTACCAGAACCAGCTAGGTTAGACCTTATTGTGTGGAAACACTGTACACCTTCTTCGGCCTCGTCGCATTCCTAATACAATTAAAATATGGAAATATCGCATAGAATAATGGTACTAGAATATGTCGTATAAACGCGAATAATATTTTTGTTGTTTGGTTGCGTTGTGGAAATATTTAAACATTTCCAACTGTAGAAACGCTAAACATACAACATGGTAGGTTTTTCAGATTGCCTACTTTTGCTGTACCGCTTGATCGTTTTTCTCGGTAAAAATTCAACGCTTATAATGTAACCCTAATCAATTTATAATAGTTGGTTTTCTAATCCGTACCAGTAACAGTGAAACACACTAACCTTAGCTTTCTTGATATCTTTGAATTTGCTCTTTCCAGCAACAGCTCCGAAAAGCTTCTTTCCTCCTTCTACAATTGCGGCGGCTTTGACAGGGTCCAAGTTTCCAGGGATATAACGACTAGCTAATCCAGGAATTCCTTTCTTTTCCGGCGACGGTTCTTTCTTCGGTCCACCACTTGACGGAGCGTTGAACCAGCCACCAGATTTAGGTTTTTCGTCACTATTGTTCCCACCTTTTCCTATCGTCGTGGTCACCGTGGACTTGTAAATCTTTCCGGAACTGTCAATATTGCTCTGTCCGATTCTTGCAGTGGCTTCACTAATGGTATCGTTCCCTTTGATGCTGGCAATATGCTTGGGAGGACTTGAACTTTTAATTATACGAGTGGTCGTTGTAGTTATACTTCCATCCGGATTCTTCGTTTGAACGATTTTCACATCTTCGCCGTCTTGTCCACCTGACGGAGGTTTCTTCCGAAACACCCCTTTCAAGTGGGACATTTTTATGCACGACACTAATGGAAATCAAAATATATTTTAGAAATTGCTCACGAAGTGAAAGTGGTAATGTTACTCAAGACCTAAGACCCAAGTCTTAACACGGAGTGTCCAGAAAAATTTACAAACGCAATACTTTACCCTCCGGACTGATTAAAGGTAAATTGCATGATGTAACCCGTGAGCGTTTGTGGTTACGTTACAATGAACTAGGAGATAAGTTACTACCAAAATTAGTAAAACAGTGATTGTCGTTCAGGCAGAATATTTTGACACGTCACAGGAGGTTACCATCTGGTCCGTATGATCACATTTAAACCACATAAATTTATTATTGTACTGTACATTTAATCGTATTAGATGATGCCTCAAACTCTCTGGAGTTTTTGTTATTTTGTTGTATTTTAAAATTTTATATGAAATGTCTGCATATTTTGATGAGAAGGCCTGAATCTGAGAATATTATTTACATAGTTTGCATACAGATTAGAACTCCTTAAATACAAATGTATAACGTGGGATATACATATCAAAGGATTTACAAGGTCCTATTTGATAAACGTAAGCTGATTTCATGGCGCAAGGCACAACATATCGAAACCTGAATGGTTTGCACTACTCATTTAAACTGAAATCTGCCGAATATCTCAAAATATCTGATTCGCTTGATTGATGTTGATGAGTTACAGATTTACACTATTCTGTCGTATGGTGTAAGTGGATATTATAAGAATATAAGGCGTTTGGCTCTAAAATATTTTTTTTCTGTGAAGCATGTGTTAAGTATAATGCGTGTTTACCTTGTTTGTTGCTTGTGTAATTATTTAAGCTTGTCTACTAGATACACCATTTTATCTTACTTGCAAAAATCGAGTGATACAGAAGCAGTTCCAATTAACCGCAGTACAACCGCAACTCTTATCGCCCAGTGAAGGAGGAAGTTTCCGTCGCAGGCGAGATAGCGAGTATCAATACATATATTTCCCAAGCTTCGTTTATTTCTTCGCACAAATTTTTTGAATAGCGGGGAGTCTATTTTCATCAACTTTTTGATAATAAACTGAACTCAGGCGCTAATTAAAGCACAACCACAAGAATTAATTGCTCCAAACGATTCAAACACTATACAATCGTATATTAGGCACCGTGTCCAGTACACTCACAGGAGTAACGTAGATCAGGAACATAATCCTTTTCCACTCTATGCAGTCACAGTATTACAGAAGCAGTGGCAAGTCGCATCTTCCGATGAATGAAGATGATATGCCGGCTTAAATTCACCACAATTCGCAATACAAAAGACAATAGATATGTATAAAGTTTAGTTAAACAACTGCGGACAAGATTCAGAAAATTCAACAATCTTTTCCATAATACAAATTGTTCAGTAGTATCGTCCAATCAAACTCAATCATGCATACTATACTGTATTACCGATACGGATACGATATACGATGCTTCTTCGGGTTCCTACATATATGCGGAATTCTCAAAGGCTTTATCAATATTCACAGAAAGAAGAGAAAAACTGGAAATACACCTTTGTTTGCTTAATGAGAATGACAATGACCATACGGGTAATAGAATAATTATGTACTACTCTTTCTATCTGCAGTTCAATGGCGAGACGGCGAGAGTAGTTTTGCAACCACTTTTCGCCACAAGCTACTCAGTCGTATTGATAAAGGCACAGACTAACTTATTACTTCTACTCACTCAACGTACTTTTTCCAGCAAAATATTAAAAATACTAGTTTGACACGAAATATAACGTGTGGGTGTGGACAGGAGGGCTGGTGAATGTTTACTGTCAATTTGCTGTATATTACAATTTGCATAGATCTGTTCCTATTGCTAAATAATGAAGAATATGGTGCAGATGATATGGTCAGGATAATTAGATAAGGCTATAAGGAAAATATGGCATGAAATGAACTGTAAGTACTTGTTTCACTGTTACATGTGGATATATTCTATTCCCGATTCCCATGCCACTTCCAATTAATTACTTACTTACACTCGTGCTGAGAGGATTAGTACAGCTGCAACTAACAGGACGATCGACATCCTGTGATAAGAACCCGAAGAAATGGTATGTGTGTAGCAACTGAAAATATGTTTATAACGTTAAGTTCAATACGGGTTGCGTGTACATCAACATCTAATAAATTAGTTTTGTTTATGAAGAATTATACGCTTAACTCTACAATTTTAGGATACTGTCGATTATCTATCTTTTTGCTTGACATGAGGCATGTCTCAATTTGTGTGACATGGATGAAGTTAAGGTTTACTCCTAACCCCAAAGACACTTATCAGTATTAAATTAATGAATGTTCAACCTTGAGGGTTATCCATTGCGAATATGCCGACACAAGAGAAAATTTATGGAAAGGCAGCGCAGGTCCAGGTCAGGTCAAAGGATGTCCCTGCAGATATACTAATCACTTATCTTAAGTTGCTGTATGAGATTCAGTAACAGGCTAAAGAAATGCAGCAAATGTGTGTAAAATTAACTTTGTTTGTGTATTATTTATTCGAATTATGTTTACGGATGTTGGTAATACGCGAAATAGGAAGGATAGAATTTTTAGTTAGTTGGGGTCTTAAGGCAGTCAACCTTGGGGAGTTCTGAATAGTCGACGAAGAAGACATGCATGGTAGTAAGGCCAAAGTTTTTCTGTGCATCAACCAAGCACGGCGGTGGGTTACCCATGATGGTCTAGAAAAAGCATCCAATCGTTTAGTAAATTCAAAACCATTGTATTACAACATAAAGATTGTATCGGGTTGAAGAAATATTGTATATAAATGTTTCCTACCTTGACGGCCAGAAGTGGTGGGTTCTCGTAACGCACAGACTTGGCAGTACCGACAACATTAAATCCGAAACCGATAAGTCTCTGCTCCTTATCGAACAAGAGGAAGACGGGCCTGTCTTTGTCGCAGTTATTGGCTTGGAGCTCCTCAGACTTGTACCAAGTGTGCCATCCCATACCAGGGAAGCAGTTGTTCTTGTTCCATCCAGATGTCAAGGCAACTTGTCGGCTCTGAGGTGCTTCGTAATTTGAGCTGCTGGCTTTTCCTTCTTGGAAGAACAGACGCTCGCCAACACCATTCTTGCCCAAGGCCTCAGCGGTACGAGCCGTTTTTGTGTCGCAAATGGAAGCTGTAGCAAAAACATTCGGTCAGGTGTGAGGTTGATTCAACCCGATTAACATTCTCTAAATCATTAATGCTGCTTACATGGCTCAGAGAAGTAAGCGGTCAAGGTGTTAACAATATCACCCTCGATGTTATTTTGTTGAAACATGGGAACTTCGTTGAATTTGTACGTATTTCCATTATTAGCTAAATCAGCAGCTTTGGGCTATACATTCACAGAAAACCGAGTTAGATTATATTGCATAGGTACTTAACTGTATATAGCCTCAATTGATGCATTTGAACAATGCTCTCCTTACGTTCATTTGAATTCCAGAGATGACTCCATGCACGTTGAAGATAAGACTCATGGAAGTGTCCTGCTCGAGGACAAATCGGTATCCGGAGAAAGTTCCGTCGTTGGAGCAGGAAGTGCTCACGTTTCTCCAACCCTGGCTTTCGGCTTCCTGAACATTCGTTGGCATGGTGTCGAAGTACTTTCCCTTGATTGGAACTGGACCCCAGGTCACTAAAATTGCAATAATTTTTTATGAAAACAGCCTTGAAATTCTAAAACATGCATCTGCAGTAATGGAGAAAGTATAAACTACGTCGTTAGAATTACATTACATTATTTCATAACACGCATACCTCTCAAAGTGTTCCATTTGAAGGTATCTTTTCCTCCAAAGAACAAAGCAGATGACGCTGTAAATTTAAAAAAACGATAATTTATTATCAGAATTAACTCGCAAATTGCTGAATTCCAATTAGATAAAATCTTCAAGTTCCGTACCTGCCACGCAGGCCAGAAATACGGTAACGGTGATGAACTTCATTTTTCGGAGCAATATATTAACTTCGATGTTTCAAAGCTAAGGATGTTTAGAGGGAAGTGTGAATTGCATTGAATTAGCAGCAGGACTATATACTTGCTGAACTTCCATAAACCACCTACCCACCTGTGTTCCAACCGTGTGCATCAATTCTTTCCGCATTTGTTAAGCAAACAGAAATAGCCCTGAGTTTCTGAACTTTGAATATGGACGTTATTCATATAAAATTATTATAGAAGAATTAGAAACGAATACAATTTACAAACGTGAGACATTTTTGGACTTTGGAGTTTAGAACGGTGGTTAGAATTTGTACTTCGAACTGTTTTGTCTGTGTTTGTTCTACGCCATAAATGTCCTATATACTTAGAGGAGAAGTATCACTATACTATTTAAATAAAACTAGGATCACATAGCAGGATTCCGGTCTGTTCATTTGTGTAAATCTGAATTACAATAAAATATGTGGTTTATTACAGAATCACATTTGAAGCATAGGTAATACTTGGGTGCTGCTGAATGACGCATTGGGTTACGTTCAAAGTGCAAAGTGCATGAGCAAATCAGAGCAATCAATGCTAAATACACCAAATTGGTAATACATGCAATAGGTTTATTCGAGAACGTCTGGAAGTTAGAACATACAACCCAGTAGTGACTATGCTCTTGGTTTCTTGTGTGTCTGACCAAAAATATCCATGTGGTAACGATCATTTTCCTGAAATATAAATTAAGCTTAGTTAAAAATTTATCATTTAACAAAGTTCAAGTATTGTGCAGATTTTCTTACTTTCAAGTATCTCATAAAGTCCTTGACCTTGTCATCTTCCATGTGTTCGTGATGTTGAATGATTTGCTTTAAGGTTTGGAAAACACCTTCAGCCATTGCAACATCTCCACAGACGTAAATTACAGCTTTCTCCATCAGAATCTGTCGAGCAATATCTTTAGCATTGCTCTTGATTAAGTCTTGAACGTAAACCTGACCAAAATAGTAAATATTTTGCATTTATTCACTCAAGATTATCCGATTCAAATAAAACGAGCAAAAAATTATGAGAATACCTTTGGAATACTTGTTTCTCTTGAGTATGCATTAAATACATTCGTTAAAACTCTACTTCGTTGCATTTCTGCAATTTCTTTTTCATAAAGAATCATCTGCCGTGTTCGACAGCCAAAATAGAGCGTCATTTTCCCAAACGGTTTATCCTGGTCAAGCAGAAGTTTTCTCTCTTGCCAGAAACCTCGGAATGGTGCAATTCCAGTTCCAGGGCCAATCAAAATTATTGGGTGTTCTGGATTCTCCGGCATCCGGAAAGTGGTTGAACTTGTGCTAATTAATAACGGAAAAATATATGTCTTTACATAGGACTGCATCGGGGTTTCTGGCTCAAGGTATACAGAACTCACTTTCGAACAAAGCAGTTCACAATAGACCCAATTTGTAGTTCATTTAGAAAATTCGAACAAACTCCGTAGTTGGTGTTTCCAGTGCCCGTGGTATATTCCACAACTCCAATGGTCAGATGAAGCTCCCGAGGGTAGACCTTGGGCGACGAAGACACGCTGTAGAATCTCGGTTGTAGCACAGGAAGCAAACTGCAAACGACAGCTGCATCTGCGGTGCACGAAGGGAATTGCTCCAGTACACTCAACAAATGCGGCCATTGTTGTTCTTTCCAATCCTCATAGGCTTTATTGTCCTAAATCAAATTATTTGTTATTTCTATAGCACCATCCTCAACACATTGCAATTTGCTGTGACAGATGAAACTTACGTTGACCAAATTAACCAAACACTTATTCTCATTTTCATCTGCAGCAACTGAAGACAGATATGCAAGCAGTAACTTGGAAGGGGGTGATGTTACGTCCAGGTAATTCAGAAGCATTTCACGTAAGGTTGAGGAAGGCAATCTCTCGTGATCCTTCCAGTCACCAGAACCAATGCCTAAATAAAAAATGTGATTAATTAGTTTTGATCCATGCATTTTGAACCCATTTCACACAATGAAAAAAGGCCTTACATGACGTTAATGTAATTGCCTGGTCATTTGAAAAGGGTTTATTTTTCAGTATCAGAAGCAGAGCGTCCACAAGCTCTTCTTGATTAACTGGGAAAATTCCAATATGGTCGCCAACTCTGTACTCCAGAGCTGTGGCAGCGGATGGGCATTTAAGGACGATCCGGATCGTTCGGGCACTACACGCATTACAAAGAAACTTAAAAACTGAAAATAGTCAATTTGAGTAACTTTGGCTTACTAGTTTGCTTTAAAAAAGCTCATAATACACTTACTCTTTCACCGGTTCGTGCAGATTTTCCCTGGAATATAGCAGATACCCCGTGGTGTCCCGTTTATGGATGCTCATATAAGCTGTGCATATTTTAAATTGAGAAATCATTAGCCTTATCGCTTAATTTACTGTCTTAAAGATTTGCTTGAAACAAAAACCTTCACGATGCGCAACGGAGATGGCAGCATTCCGGAACCTGGTATTTTCGGTAGAATGAATTTCTGTTGTGTTAAAAAGCGTGTCTTCCGTCGTATTTTCTTTGTGGAATACCAGTGAATATTTCAGACATGCGGCCTGAAAGCCATTTACCAAGTTCAAAACTTTAAAACTCTTACATAATTGCACTAGTCCTGTTATTCGTAACACTAGAAATGCTCACTTCATAAACGGCCACTGTCCACTTCTGAAACGTTTCTTCTTGTCCACTCAATTCATTACCACATGGAACATCTATCAACTTTTGTCCACCCAGAAGCTCCAAGGAATAGTCTAAATTCCTTCCAAATTGACAAACATTTGGATAGGCACTGGAACCTAAGGCAAATACGGCGTATCTGCAATGCACGTAAAATTAATTTTAAAATCCGTACTCAACAATTTTTTCGTGGAGATATTTTGTGTTTGATATAACTTCAATTTCTGTAAAGGACTGCATTTCGTGGAGTTTTCTGGAATGCTCCAACTCGTGAGACTATTTGTAGATTTCAATTTGCCAATGTATTCATAGAAACTCTGCAACGTAAAATACAAT
Source organism: Ceratophysella denticulata (assembly GCA_034694925.1). NCBI lineage: Eukaryota > Metazoa > Arthropoda > Collembola > Poduromorpha > Hypogastruridae > Ceratophysella > Ceratophysella denticulata. The sequence continues at coordinate 13,520 of JAQFYT010000006.1, forward strand.
CAATCAGATCATGGCGCGTGAACAAAAGTGGCATGTTATACTGTTGAATGCAGAAATGATTTTCTACCTCTCCATTTGCTGGTGGATCTCCATTGCCAAACGTGGAAGTGATTGCTATAATTAAGGTGTCTTCGTGTAACTTGCTTGTTTCATACTGATCCATTCTCAACACCTTTAAAATCAAATAAATAGTATTATGCGTAGCCCTATATAGCTTCGTGGACGCTGCAGTTGCAGTTACATTCTAAATTCTAACCCGTGCGTGGAAAACAGTGTTGAATATTTTTGCAAGTCGTTTAGCAAAGTTTTCGGATTTTCCAGTTTCCGTTGCAAACAGTATGGTAGCTTGAACTCGGTTAGTCAGTCTGTTTGTAAACAGACTAGTACATAATAAAACGACCAAGCCAGCTTGTTTGAAAGTTACTCTTTTCTGTTGAGAAGTGTGATGGCTCTTTGCAAAAGGATTCAGAGCGGAATTGTGCCAATTATGAACTTTCCAAGCAAGTTGTTGATACTCATAACTTGGTTTGAGAAAATATAGAGCCATTTCTTGATGAAACACTGGCACAGTGGACCCAGAAATAGGTGGAACAATCCAGACCCAATCTGCAGGGCATCCGCCACGTTCCCGCTTTTCATTCTCAAGGTGTTTCATGAACTGCTCTGCGGCAGTATGATGGTCAATGATGGTCACTCCAGCTTTCTGTTAGCGCACACGAAAATTTTAAAGTTCAAGTTGTGGTTTGTAATCTTTAAATCGAAAAGATCAAGAGTTTATTTTATACCTGAAAGCTGTGAAGAACCGAGATGTTCAGTTCAACCATCGCCTTATCTTTCCAAAGCGTGGTCGAGGTTTCCGTGTTGAGACCCATTCTCTGCGCAACTTCCTGCAATTACAAGTATTTCGGGTGAACTACAATGAAATATAAATATTGTCACATTTCCATAAGCTTACCTTGAGGTAGTTGTATTTGTTAATGTCTCCAAGGTCCCTGGACGCAATTTCGGGAGCGGTAAACCAACCATTGAACGGTGCGGCTGGGAATTGCAATCCGCCGCAGTCAAAGAGCATGGCCGACAATAGCGGTAGTGTAAACCAGCGTATATTCAGTTCATCGAACCAGTCAAAACTAAAAGCGATCAACTTGTTTTAGAAATTAATCAAAGACATGACTGTTCTAATTAAAGCAGGAGCATATATGGAATTGTTTGATTAGATTACTCAGGATGTGAAAGTTGAACTTCTAGAATTATTTCTGGAGGGATCACGAACAGTTCTGGATCATCACCATTTGCAGATAGTACTAACGGTAAGATGTCTTGCTTTGTCCGCTCACTCTTCCAGCCTAACTTTAGACAGATCTAAGGAGTACAAATGAATTATTTTATCAAAATCTGATTATCACTTCGTGAATCAGAATACGGTTTATGTCTCATGCCTCGGTAAGTTCAACGTTGATCGAGTGCCCAAGGATACTTCCATCAGGATTTCTGTACCCGGCGTAGCCAATGATGAAGGTATTCCATATCCTAAAGTCAGGTACTTCAGGTTTTCTCATAGGAAACACAGTGATTGTAGATCTATATGACAGATTAAATATATTATCCCAAATACATATACTTTCTGTACTTGTTAGGATTGTTCCAAAGATGCAGTAGGTAGTTTCTACCTAATTTTACCACCATTAGTTGTGTAGCAAATATGTTGGCAAATTGAATCAAACATTTCCTTCGCTGTGGTCACTTTCCGGGCATCAAACACCTGAGCGGGATAATAGATTCAATGCAGTTTATTATCAGGTAAAAATTTAATTCGCGCATAGCGTCATTTTGAAGGGTCAATAAACTGGAACCTTGATGTTGTTCCACTGAATTCGTCCAATGCACCTTGGAGCATTTCTCCATGCCAGTTTGGCCCCAAAAGTTAGCTCATCTTCCGTCAAATCGTAAGTTCCGTTGTTCCTATCTATTTCATTGTACACTGCTTCCATTCGAAGCTGATGAGCCGTCGAATTTGATCTGACCAAAAGGAAGCACTGTTTATCATACGTAATATAACTGAAATAATCTAGCGCATAGTCAAAAATGTTTTCTTGGGAAATAATCTACTGGCTTTGAGACGTGAAATATTCGTCCAGGAACTCCTTGGCTTGAATTTTAACCTCTTCAGGTGATCGTGGTTTAACGGAAGCCTCATTTCGGGGACCTGCGTTGCCAAATGTACTTCCCAAACAGACATTTCCTGGACATTTCCGTGTCTGAATACGACGATAAAGGTTTAAAATTCGATGGACAGTATGAGTTTAAATACCTTACGTATTCAATTTCAACGATTAATAAAAGATATGTTTTGCAACATAATCTTAAGGGTTTGATCAGTTACCTCATTGCCCTTTGCCGTTCTATTCAGACGGTCCACGTCCCGATCTTCAGAAAGATGATTTCGTAGATGCAACATCGTGAATTGCGAACTTTTGGCAAACCCAAGGCTGATATACAGATACAGTAGTGCTCACTAGTTCAGAAATTGAATATAAATTCGTATTTATACAGTCAAATTGCTATTCCACACGATCTAATTATGCTCAGCATGGTTAGTGCAGATGTTTTGCATCAATTTCAAATTTCTTTGCTCGTATCACCGCATTGGATATTAAAATTGCATCATACCTGTGGTGCCTACAATTAAATCATAATCTAACAGTTCAAAAGGCTTGTAATTCATATGCCTGTCTTCGCGAATCACACTTCAACTTTTCACGGCTTGATGTAATTTAAACCTTTTAGTTTTATCAGTTTAAATTGCCATTATTGGTTAGTCTCAAGTGCTATTGCTTGCACAGGCTTGGTATATTGATTAGAGTCTACTGATCGGCGTTAAATACGTTAGTTAAAAACATTTGAGGCTTTTATTATCAGGCCTATCGAATAATTGTGTTTTATGAAGACAATACTCTGATCAATATGCTTGTTGTACGACATTGATTCATTCTTCAGTGAAAATCGTAGCAGCATTTTCGTACATTACAATGGTTAATTAGTAAATAGATACTAATGGAGTAAGTAATAGCACTTCAATTGTGCATGTCAAATATGAACGCGAGCTTGTTTGCGCATCTTGTATTGCACTTTGTACTAATAATAGTAACCTATGATGAAAGTGATTAGTTTTATTGTTCCAATTTTCAATATCGAAAAGCTCAAAGCCCAGTCTCAATAACGAATTCCTTGAAATCCTCTAAAGCTCAAGCAAATCAATAGGCCGTTAACTACCCAGCGTCGAGGACGCGGACGGTCCACCCGCCGAGCCGGTAGTAGACCTTTCATGAGACTAGTGTCTAAAAAAAAGCTCAAAAATCGGCGTAATAATACAGTACACTGCATATTGTTTTGCTTTGCCCCGTTCCTTTCTGTGGCTACAGTTGAGAAAGCTAACAAAGTACATACATAAATAACAAAATATTATCCATTTTTCGGATAATATATCGGAGATTTCCGTCTCATGATTTTGATACAAATAAAATAATGTCAATTCCATAAATACGACAAATGTTTCATTGTTGATTTGTAAGTAAAACAACTTTAAAAGTGGTTTATAGTGGAGTTTCTATCCCCGCCTCGATTAAGTGTAAAATTATTGACAGGAACTAATTAACTGATGTGGATGTGGTAATCCAAGGTAAAAGATGGAAAGGTCCCAGATGTGTTTGATTTACAACGGTAAGTATGGAAATTTCATGCAAATATTGGAAACTGGATTATAAAAATTAAGATAGCATTCCTCCAGTGCTATTTTTGTGATTTACGAGTTGGTCAAATTTGCTCTGCTGTGCACAAAACGTGTATTTTGTATGTGTGGTCCCAAATTATTCGTTTTGTCATACCTTTTATCTCATCCACTTGACTGACTCCATGGAGGAATTACTAATTCTTATTATTACGATCCATTATTCATCAACTCAATTACCACAGCAAGCCTAAAACAATTTGCAATAAATCCAGGCACTTCAAAACTATTCCAATCTCATGCTAAGCTACTACTCCAAATCCGGAATTAAAATTTATTTAGTGACTGAATTAGGGGTTAATGATAGGTAAATAAATTGTATATAAATGGACGATACAGCTACTCCAAGTATCCAGTCCTCACCTAGCTCAGTACTTCCATAACTGAAAACTATATTCGACTATAGTATTTCTAAACTTAAAAATGTTTAAATTCGTCACCTTACTTCTGATTCTTGTGACCGTGCACCACATCGATGGTCATGGAAGGTAGATCATCTATTTGTTTTTGCTCTGGAATCTTTACTACCGCTAAAGCTTTATAATTCAGGATTTTGATGTTTAATTTAATTTGCTTGATTTGCAATTAGATTCATGAAGCCACCAAACCGATCTTCCATTTGGAGAGTGCCAGAATTTGCTGCCCAGAACCCACCACAGAACTAGTACGAATTACGATTAACCTCCAGCTAACTCAATACCATGACTTGTATCAGAATTACATGATTTAAGTTTAATTTAATTTCATTTAGTGATGACAACCAGCTATACTGCGGCGGACTTCATCAAGAGGAAGTCGATGGTGAAAACTGCGGAGTTTGCGGAGATCCGTTTGATCAAGCTCAGCCAAGAGATAACGAGATCGGAGGAACCTGGTGAGCTATAAAATGTCTCATTGTCCTTATCCATAAACCTGGATGCAATATATCCCAAGCTATGAAATATATAAACTGTTTAACGCAGGGACCGAGGAATTATTGTTGCAGACTATGCCGCAGGACAGGTTAGCTTTGTTTAAATTCACACTCTGATCATATATTCGGTATTATCAAAAGCAAATAAAATATGTTTAAAGATGAATACTTGAATTAATTTTTAGACGATCGACATTGAAGTTGACTTGACTCAAGCCCATTTGGGATACATGCAATTCCGTTTGTGCGACAACCCCGCGGACGCCAGCAACCAGGCCTGCTTCAACAAGCACCTTCTCCAGCTTGGTGATGGTTCAGGAACCGATATTCCGGTCTCAGCCACAGGGCTTCACACCGCTACCCTCCGTCTTCCCGCCGGGGTCACCTGTGAGCGATGTGTCATTCAGTGGAACTACCGATCGGGTGAGACGAGATTAAAGTCAAATTAAGTGCTCATATTTCGGTAAGTGTCATCCATCATCGAAGTTCTAATTTTCTGAATAGGTAACCGATGGGGAGAATGTGAGGATGGAAGCTCCGGTATGGGATGTGGGCCCCAAGAAACTTTCCGAGGTTGCTCAGATGGCAGAATTCATTAAAGAAGCTGACCATGAGCATAACAATGTGATCCTGATGTACTTTCATTCATTCATTTACACTTGAAATAAACGTCGAATATCTTACAATGCAACAAACTCGTCTATCGCTTCAGTTTAGAAGTACCTATAATTATTTAATGTGAAACTATTCAAGCTCAAAATTATAGCTCCAGTGCATTAAAATATTCAGCTAGTCCGCATTTTTTACTTGATTTCGAGACTACATTTCATTTTATATTTAGAATTTAGAACCAATTATTACTATGTTAATTTTTTTTAAATAATGTCGTATTCCTTTCAATGATACATATATATACTATTGCTATTGACTTATTAAAGTACTGCGTCAAATGGTCGTCGAATGAGATACTGTTACACTCCGTCTTTGTTATTTAAAATCAAAGAAACACCAAATTGTGTTTGTCCAATTTTTGAAAGTAGGAGCATCAGGTACGTATGTAAACATACCTACAGTATAAGGTAAAGTTAGGACTCGTTTCAGAGTTAGTTAACACAATAACGTTCAATTCGATCGGTTTAAAAAATTGGATGCGCCCATTAGACACACCAATGAATGGTGAAATCCCGATTTATGAACATTCCAAACATACATTGTAGTTATATATTAGAGATAACTTATCTATTCACAGTGTTAGCTTTGATGGTTTGCCCAATTGTTGGCGACATATTTTGAAACCCATGCTAGCTCTAATCATCGCGACGTCAAGGTATCGCCGTGTGAGTTAAATAATAATATAAACATTAAACCATTTGGAATACATTACAAACATTCGTTTGTTGTTGTTCCTTAACACGCCAACTCATAATGGCTACCTTTCAACGACTCCAGAATCCAAATATGAGCCATATTTTGCCCATCCTACCCTAATGCCGAGCAAACAGCATACGCGCTCCACGTGGGCATTTGTCGACCATGAGCTGTGATTCAATTCAATATCTATTTCGAGAATAATTTAGCATCAGTTTAACGTTTTTCCATTGGAATGTCGATTTCGAGCAGCTCCAAAGATAAGAGCCAACCCTTGCTTGTTCTATGGAGGTGTTGTACACTGAAATCAAAGATGGAAATAAACCAACGCTGTTCAGCTTGTTCATAGATAATTTCCATAATTTCGAGTACGGAATATCCCTAAGATCGTAGATTGAACATGGTCTCATACGAGTATACGTTGGTGTTAGCGTTAGCAATTGTTATTTTTATCTACTTGATTGACACCACTGCGTTAAAAATATTACCGCCAAAATTGCTTGGAATTAATTATAAGCCAGTTTTATTCCAGACAGAGTTGTTGTAACGTCCCATGCCCACTTATGTAAATCCTGCCACTTCAAAATGTCAATTGACAAGCTCCACCAGGGTTTGGTAAATCTATCACAAAATTGAAGGCGTATTTAGTTTAAAACTCCACTGAATGCTGATAATTAAATCATATAAAAGCGGATGGTCTCTGCACTGGAAGTTACCTACTAATCAAGTTATTCCTCAACTGCCAACACTTCTAAACGCACCAACTTCCACAAAATGCTGAAATTCGTTGCCCTGCTTTTGGTCATCGTGACCGTGCACCAAATCGATGGGCATGGAAGGTTCATGAAGCCGCCAAATCGATCCTCCATTTGGAGAGTTCCAGAGTTCGCTGCCCAAAATCCGCCCCAGAACTAGTGAGTCTTTAACCAAAATCCTTTTATCAAAATGTATTCCAATTTATTGTACTAAATCAATTAAATCAACTTACCTTTTCGTTCAATCCATGAAGCGGTGACAATGAGCTCTACTGCGGTGGACTTCATCAAGAACAAATTGTCGGTGGAAACTGCGGAGTTTGCGGAGATCCATGGGCTCAAGCCTCTCCCAGAGCTAACGAGATTGGAGGATCATGGTAAACAACAATGACTAAATAGCAAAAACACTTTCTTTAAACAAGGTCGCGAATTTAGTCGATGTTTTACTTAACACCGATGCTAATGTTTCTATTACAGGGATCGAGGAATCATTGTTGGAGAATACACTTCCGGACAGGTTGGTAGAACATATTAACTCATTTTGGTACTAATGCTATTTAAGTTTTAAGAAGGTTATTAACATCACAGTTGTTTTCTTGAATTTAGACGATCGACATCGAAGTGGACTTGACCACCGGTCATTTGGGATACATGCAGTTTCGCCTGTGCGACAATGCCGCCGATGCCAATAATCAGGGCTGTTACAAGCACCTTCTTCAATTGGGAGATGGTTCCGGCACTAATTTGCCCGTCGTATCCACCGGACTCTACAAGTCCAGTGTCCGGCTACCCGCTGGAGTCACTTGCGAACGATGCGTCATTCAATGGAACTACCGTGCTGGTCAGTGAACAATTTCATTGGCCACATTTCACCGATTTTTCATGTTTTCTGCTCTTCATATCAATAACGTTTGCGTTTGAATTTTGTTTTAGGAAACAATTGGGGACAATGTGAGGATGGGACCACGGCCCCGGGTTGCGGGCCTCAGGAAACTTTCCGAGGATGCTCTGATGTCAGAATCCGTTAAGCATTTTAACGCTTGATCAAAATTATGTGATAGTATTTTTTATAACTTCAAGTTACTTGCAATAAATCGAAACTAATTTATTTTAAACAAACACAATTAAACCTTTTTTATTAAGAATTACTTATGACTTCACTTTCCTGATAGTTTTACCCATCGATATTTACTCTTTTACCAATAACATTTAAAGGATACCTGAATCCATAATCCTAACCAATACAAACTTCAGATACGTATAGATTGTTCAGTTGCCTCATTGACATCATTCCTACTAATTGTCAATTTGTAAACTTGGTTTGAAGAATTAAGTGTTGTATTTGGAATCCATGCATATTAGGTTATCGTTGGCTACATTCTTAATAAACGTAGGCTGCAAATATTGCCCTTTTTACTGGTGATGATTTGTTGGTGTTTTATCATATTTTCAACTATTGTAAAAGCATCTGAAAACGTTACGCTGCTAGACCATATAGTTAACCCCGAAAAGAAAAGGAAACTCTGCTAGTCCATCTTCAACACTCTGTCCCATTGTCATTAAACTTACAAACCAATTGTTTACAAATTGTGTTTTTGAATAGTTTAAGGAGAAATTGCAAGTATAAAATCATATTACGTGATCCCACAAGAAGTGAGTCATTCGCATAATTTGAAAGCTAATTTCAATACCGGTATCTTCAGCAAAATTGCTGGCCGCTTGGGGCTGCCGAATCGTACCGTACCTCGTTGTCGCAGAATTCTAAAGGATGGCATTCATGTCTATGGAAGGAATGAACCTACTTCGGTCAGTATGATTTGAATGCTTACTTTCATTGAGTTATCATGCGGTTCTTCAAACTTAACTATTTCAAGAATTCAAAAGCACCGTAGACACGTCAAAATTGTAAATTTAAGCTTTCGTCTGGTTAAATAAAAGTGATTTAAGTTTACCATAAATTAAAACCCGAAATTTATGCGTCATGATCATGAGTTTCGTACTGCATTTTGACATAGGTAAGCATGTCTTCTCAATTTACTAAGCAGCGGCAATCGACTCCAATAACCCCACACGGCAATTAACAAATTAAATACCAGAACTAAAATAATTATTGGTTAGCTGACTACAACGAAGTGACATTCTCTGTGGAGTGCAAGAGAAAGTTGAAATTTTGGAGTTTGAAGATCCGTTTAATTATTGTCAGCAAAGGGATAAGAGCAGCGGAGGAACAAAATAAGCAACGGATTATTTTATTAGACAAAAAACATTCATTGGTACAGGGTGGAGCGAAATGGTTTTCTCTCCCCCCCCCCTAGGTCATACTTCCGAAAATCGTACAATATATGATATACCAAATTAACGCAAATTTTATGTGGAATTCAGTGGTGCAATAATATTTTGACTTGTCTTACAAATGACTGCTGCACAGTGCAAAATAGTGAAAAAGGCCGAATTTCCGCTCTTCAAGCTGTCCACCATAATTTGAACAATTTTTAAATTGATGCAAAATTTATCCAAAACCTTCAACACCATACCTGTGTCAATAATCATATCATTTATAACCTTGTGTCAACACCTGGAGCGTTCAAACGTCACGGAACGTTGAGCCGCGCACGGTCGCGATCTCTGCAGTGAGCCGGATTTTGCTCTTTCTCTTGACTAGCAAGACCGAGATGGGAGATGGATCGCCGCTGAGTCGCTCGCTCTCTCTCTTCTTACACATCGGCCGCTTGTTAGAAAATTCGAAATAATATCTACTATTTACCACTAGATCCCACATAAAATTTGCGTTAATTTGGTATATCATATGTCATTGTACGATTTTCATCGGGATCTTTCGCATCACCCTGTACATGGTTATGGCTGAATGGGATATTTCCGGAATCCTTGAATAGATTAAATTCTCCTTTACAGAAGCACCACAGATGACAGGGAAATTGTTGTGAAACTATAACCAGAAAAGTAATATAGCGTAGGTGAAAGCAGTAACAGAAGTCGCAAAGCAGATTTACAAATAAAGAGGTATTATGAAAAGTACTTCATGCGTACATTGTAACTATCCAGTAACTCAAACATTTTACACATCGTTCAGTCTGGCTTTGAGGGGGTCCCTGACGCCAACAAGCGGAATCCGATTACGTAGTAGTACTGACCACTACAATTAGCATATTCAAATGGTTTTAGCAGTACTTACGATTCTTAAATATTACCCACATAAACATCATAATAAGTAATACATCATAAATCTCCTAAAATTCATTTGAAACATTTACAGATATTTTGATTTGGAAATAATACCAACTCGGAAGGTCTATTGTAAATATGATGCCACATGTCACTCTCTCTCCACGTGGGTATTCGTCTGTTGTGATCTGGTTGTGATTTACTTCAACGTTTATTTCCAGAATTCTAGAACGACTCAGTGCTAATTTTCATATCGGCCTATTGTAAACTCTAGAAGATTAGTATCAACCCGTGTTCTTTTAACGAGAGTGTTGTGAACTAAAGGTATAGATGCAAATACCCAATGCTAGGCTAATGCTATGATTCTTCGCAAATCATTACGATTATGGAATATTCCTGTCGATAATGGATTTATAGCATATCAACTATCATAGACCGCATAGTCGTCTCAATTGTTGGTGTAGGGTGTAGCTCTTGTTATGTTTATCTGTTTGATTGGAATCTACCATACTACTTCAGAATTATTTCCCATTGGTAATATGACTTAATAAATTATCTCTTTTGTCATTCCGGGAATCGTGTAAACAACACACCGAGCGGTATTAATTATAAGCCGGTTTTATTCCAACGATGTGTAACTTGCCATACCCACTCATGTCAATCCTGGCACTTATAACTGTCAATTTACAAGTTACGCTAGGTTTTGACAAATCATTCAAAAGCTAAGGGCTTATTTAGTGGAAAACTCCACAGAATGGTGATAATTAAAACATATAAAAACGGATAGTTTTTGGACTCGAAGTTATCGACTCATCAAGTTATTCCTCAACTGCCAACACTTCTAAACGCACCAACTTCCTGAAAATGCTGAAATCCGTCGCTCTGCTTTTGGTCATCGTGGCCGTGCACCATATCGATGGTCATGGAAGGTTCATGAAGCCGCCAAATCGATCCTCTATCTGGAGAGTCCCTGAGTTCGCTGCCCAGAACCCGCCCCAGAACTAGTAAGGGTCAACCAAAATCCTTGAAATAAATAATTTGAATCAAATAACTTATGTTTCTTTTCCAACCATGAAGCGGTGACAATGAGCTGTACTGCGGAGGGCTTCACCAGGAACAAATTGTGGGTGGAAACTGCGGAGTTTGCGGTGATCCATGGGACCAAGCTTCACCCAGAGCCAACGAGATTGGAGGATCATGGTAAACAACAATGACTAAATAGCAAAAACACTTTCTCCAAACAAGGTCGCGAATTTTCTCGATATTTTACTTACATCGATACTATAATGTTTCCATTACAGGGATCGAGGAATCATTGTTGGAGAATACACTTCCGGACAGGTTGGTAGAACATATTAACTCATTTTGGTACTAATGCTATTTAAGTTTTAAGAAGGTTATTAACATCACAGTTGTTTTCTTGAATTTAGACGATCGACATCGAAGTGGACTTGACCACCGGTCATTTGGGATACATGCAGTTTCGCCTGTGCGACAATGCCGCCGATGCCAATAATCAGGGCTGTTACAAGCACCTTCTTCAATTGGGAGATGGTTCCGGCACTAACCTCCCTGTCGTGTCCACCGGACTCTACAAGTCCAGCGTCCGGCTGCCTGCTGGAGTCACTTGCGAACGATGCGTCATTCAGTGGAACTACCGAGCTGGTACGTTGACAATCTCAAACCGGAGACATGCTTCGATATTTTCAAATATTCAAAGTGTATCTTTAACGTTTCTTTGTTGATGTCGTTTTTAGGAAATAACTGGGGACAATGTGAAGATGGAACCACTGCCCCGGGTTGCGGACCTCAAGAGACTTTCCGAGGATGCTCAGATGTCAGAATTCGTTAAGAATTTTATAACTATTGGCTTTTCATACTGTGATACCCTCTTTATATATGACCTGAACTGTAGTTTATTACAATAAATCGAAAATTATATATTTAACCGCAACCGTACACGCTACTACGCGCAATTTGGCGTTACTTTACTCGATTATTTAGGTCTGTAAAAACATAATACTATAAGTTTTGCCCGTAAGTAACTATTACTGAATTTGAAAGATCAACGATTTGATTAGATAGCCACCTGTACGAACGATTAAATTAGACAGTCTCATTCGATGTCGCTGAACCTTGAAATGGTATACATCGTCCGGGAAGCATGGATTGAAGCACGATGCATGAATAACTTGAATCGTGATTTAATTGTGCAACTCGTACTTCAATAGGTACATAGTAGTGGTCACACTGGAATAAATTTTGATTTTTGCTAGGATAAATTCGCAGTTTATTTTTTGCTGAATACATATCTTACTATTGAATTTCAAAGAGTGACGAGACGATTCAGAGCAGCGGCAGTTTATTGTGCAGCGTTAGTTCATAATGGCGATTATAGCGGAACATTTCAAGCAACTACACGGTAAATATGACTGCCGCGCATGTATGTGAGGCAATTCGCCAAAGAAGGTCAAGTTAACTGGTAACTTAGTAACTTAGTAACAACGCGCCTTCTACTGCATCAATTCAGAAATTCATTGTGACAAATCGTAAATGTATCAGACATATGCTGTGTCAGATTATCCGTGCATAATGCATTGTCATTTTGTAATGTATTTTTTGTTACTTTCAGTAATAAAAATCCAGAAATATACGATTTGTGAAAAAAAAAAGGAAAAAGCTGCATTCTAAATTGTTACAGCCAAGTACGTTCGCTGCCTTGAATTAACGCGATACGAATAGTCAGCTATGAATTTTCGCGATATGAACTCTCCCGCCGGTTTGAATCGTCGCATTTTCGTTGCAACTGTACTGTCGTAGTTTCGAGAATGCCATATGCCGAGCGTATGTACATACTAGAACTATGCACTTAACAACCACGACAGGTACATAAGTATGAGAGTGGGTCGCAATGTTTTACAGGCTTGACTCAACCCTTCACTTCAACGATTTCGCACAAATTGTTTTTCGCAGTAATTAATAACTCAAGCTCAACATCTGTGTAGTACACATAAGCACGCGATCAGTTCAATCGTAATCGTAACGTCAACTCCACTCCGATTAGCAGCTCTAAATATGAAATATTTCCTGGAAAATCTTATCGTACTCTTACCTGCACTTCAAAATTGTAGTATAAGTGTAACGATGTGATTGATGGACGTGTCCTATCGGTGTACCAGTAACACTTCAGTAAATCACGCCTATATTTTGGAAATAGACATGCCGCTCAACCCAGAACTTGAAATTCAAAATGTCATTCATTATAGAAAAAATCTAGCCTTTCGGTATTCTTCCATTTAAGTATTCTTCCATAGTTCTGGTTATTCTTGAAATCTGCACAACAAATGGCATATGAATTTTGAAGTGGATATTTATCGATACTTCGTGCTACAAAGTCGGATCGGATCGGGTTCGTTACTTTATGATATGATAAGCATGATCTCCTGGGAAATCTACAAATACATAGTAGTTACTGATACATGAATGATATAAAAATGAAAATTAAACTTCGAAATTCATCAGTTATCCCTGTCGTTTCGCAATACAGTACTTTACTTACAAATTTCTTTGTTTAAACAAAAATCTTCGAAAATGCTAAAGTTCGTCGCTCTACTTTTGATCATCGTGGAAGTGCACCATATCGATGGGCATGGGAGGTTCATGAAGCCGCCGAATCGTTCCTCCATTTGGAGAGTTCCTGAGTTTGCTGCCCAGAACCCACCCCAAAACTTGTAAGGCAAAACCAATTGATCCAAGCTTTAAATTCAGTTCCACTTCGGTTATTATTATCAATGCCTTTTGTATGAATCTAGCGACGACAATCAATTATACTGTGGAGCTGTTCACTAAGCCGAAGTTGTTGGAGGAAACTGTGGAGTTTGCGGTGATCCAATTGCCCAAGCCTCTCCAAGGGATAACGAGATTGGAGGAAAATGGTACGAACTTTAGGAACATAAAATTACAATTCGGAATATGTAGGAATATATTTTAGTAATGCAACCATTATTGTGCGTTGTCGAACTTAAAGTAATGCATAGCATAGCATAACATTAAGGAAAATGTTTACCCGCATATTTTCCTTCTTTACAGGGATCGCGGAATTATTGTTGCCGAATACTCTGCTGGACAGGTTCGCTAGAGATACATTTCTAATTTTTTCCGATTAGGAACTCATACCTGAATTCGATTAACTTAATATCCACAATTTATTGTGCATTTAATATAGACGATCGACATTGAAGTTGACCTGAACACTGCTCATTTGGGATACATGCAATTCCGACTCTGTGCCAATGGAGATGCCAACAGTCAAGATTGTTTCAACCAGCACCTTCTTCAACTCGGAGATGGCTCCGGAACCGACATTCCCGTTCAAACATCCGGCTGGTACAAAAATACTCTTCGTCTCCCAGCAGGAGTTACTTGCGACCGGTGCGTTATTCAGTGGAACTACCGAGCGGGTAAGATATTGACTTCATTTTTAAATTGAAAGAACTAAAAATCGTTCATATAATATATAGGGCAGTATAAAAGTTTTAATTTATTGGCTACAATCTGTGTAACCTTTTTAATATTTTAAAACTTCCTTGTGTATAGGAAATGGCTGGGGTCAATGCGAAGATGGTACCAGTGGCATGGGCTGTGGACCACAAGAAACCTTCCGTGGGTGCTCTGATGTCAGAATTCGCTAAAACTTTCACCTGAAGTCAATCCTTGTGTGATAAACGTTGGTTGAATGAACAAAATATAAAATTGGATCTGATCGTAATAAAAGCGTAGTAAATTACCAAAATCACAATACTAAATATTATAGATTAAAATCGCGAGTTTCAAAGTTTATTTTATCATTATTAACAATGAAATAATACAAAATTGAATGAACGTACAGGAAACTGATTCTCAATTCCGCTCGTACAATTACATAGTATATACAGATCTTAAGGTGATATACTCCTCTACCTCTTCAGCACTAATTTAATCTAAAATTACTTATAACTTAACATTTCTCAGTCTTTTAGTAACGAAAATACCTGCAAACAAAACTCATCCGAGTCAATCCGTTAAGTACAATGAAACATTAATTATAATATGAATATTATGTATGTGTGATATGGGTTCGTATTCATATTTATGAGAGTGTAGACTTTGATTGAGTCGAAATAGTTTGTCAAAACAAT
The DNA here is from genome assembly GCA_034694925.1 of Ceratophysella denticulata. Lineage (NCBI taxonomy): Eukaryota > Metazoa > Arthropoda > Collembola > Poduromorpha > Hypogastruridae > Ceratophysella > Ceratophysella denticulata. Next base: position 28,703 of record JAQFYT010000006.1, read on the forward strand.
GAAAAATCTCGTGTTTAAAACAAAAATTTTTTGTGTGATTGATAGCGTTCGAAATCCAAACTTTAAAAAGCAATACCAACCTAAGTATTTTGCAAAGACAATTATCATATTCATAAAAATCAGGTTGAGAATCATTTCAAATGCGGATTACCTAGGTCAAACTCTTAAACTATTAATAAATGCGTAGAATAAATACGAACAACACTTTAGCGTCTATACACGTTACCTGAACACATTAGCTTATCAACGTTATCGCAAACAATTAAAAACAACATGTTAATTAAATAATAATAAATATCACAACTGAATTGACAAGGCACATTTGTGAGATGAGTGGAGAGATATGTGATGGCTCTGTTAACGGTTCAAGTCTTCAACTCTTTATTTTATCCGTCCACCATACTTCGTTTTCGGCTAAGACTATTATTGTGCTTCCTACTCATTTTGTAATGTTCCTTCGGAAAGACTTTCGTATCTCTGCCGTCGAGTCCTTCCTCCGCATCTAACTCCTCATTGCTACAGGAGACATAGTGGCCTCGGCGCAGGCTTCCGCCATTGGCCACAATGTGATGCTGTCTCTTTCGCTGCAGACTATTGTTTCTTGAGTTGGAGTCCTTCTCAATCCTCACCGGTTTCATTTCTGTCCATGCTTTCATGTCCAGAGTATTTGAATTAGACTTAAATGACCCCAAATCACGGGTTGAAGAGTTCAGTTGAGAAGGTGAAATCGGACGGTTATTATTGTGGCGCTCCACGAACGACGTTTCCTGAAAGCAGAAAACATATACCGTCAACTACGGTTTACAATAACATAGTTTTTAAAAACTCAAAATGTTGACTTACCTTTTCATCTAATTCTAAATGGGAAGTGATTGTGGGAATATAGCCATTCAACGTGTGACCATGCCCGTTCATGGTTATTGGACTATTTGGAATGCCTTTTGCTTCAACATCCAGTGCAGCATCACAAGGGTATTTAGCATCTTCTTCAGCTAAAAAAGTTAATTATAATAACAATGAAATTATAGGAAATATTGTCAGCCTCCGAAACCGAAATGAACATTGATATATTTTCATACCTCGTTTCTGTTTACATTTATAGCAAAGAGCACAGGCAATGCACATAATAATCCAGAAACCAGCAAACAAACATCCAAGTAGGACATAAAGGTGGTCATTGGAAGGAGGAGGGTCATCCGTGAAGATCAACTCAATGTCCTTCTTTCTGATATCTTCGTCCTCAGGTTTCTCAGTAGTAGCCACGCCTGCAATAATACAGAGTTAAAATCATTTACAAATAACATCTTGTTTTCGAATAGACTTTCCTATTTAAATTGAAGACATACCCAGTGTTTTCGCAGTATTGATTGTACTAAATACTGACGCACCAGCTTTGTTGAATGCCTGTACTTTAATATCGTATGCCGTTCCGGGTTTGAGATGAGTAATATAGTGAGACTCAACATCAGATCCTAATACTGTTACTTTAGAGTAATCTCCAGCACTGGTTGACTCCCGATAGTAAATAAAATAACCATCCAGACTTTCACTGTCGAATTTCTAAAAAAAAATACGAATACTGTTTAGTAACACTTGTAAAATATGGCCGATATAAATACCCAAATATCCAATATGCTGTAAGCAATTTACCTTCCATCTGAGTATCACAGATGTAGAGTTGTGGGGAGCTGCATTTGTTACAACCGGGATAAAATTTGGACGTTTCATCGCGGTTTCTTTCGGCAAAATGAATTTTTCAGAATTCGGTCCGACTTTGTTATCATTGTTCGAATAGACAGCCGCAATTCGGAATCTAAATAATATCGACCATAATATGTAATAGGTAAAAGAGCTCAGTTTAAAGGATATGATTCAAGCTAGCAAATACTTTTACCAATTGCCACATACTTGTAAGCATGACCAACACGGAGATCTCCCACTTCATAGCTGTGGATATGAGGAGGAATGTCATCTGCAAATAACAGTATATGGTATATGTATATGTAGTATGTGAAAGAGCACAAGATAATTCCAATTTTACAAACTCTGCACGGAAATTCCGTGATCTCTGTTAGAAGCATTGAATTGAATTGAAGAAGAGAGGAGAACGAACGTGCTAATATTCTGTGTCAATAGTTACAATGACTTACCATCAATAGTCATCCATCTCGAGTTTTTCTTGCTAACCTCCTTATACTGAATTTTAAAGAACTGAATGGGATAACCATTATTCGGTGGAACTGACCAGCGAACCATGACCGACTCATCTGAGATTCTATTCATACTTGGCTTTGAAGGCGGAATCATATCTATCAAAATTCAGAACATATGGGCAATTAAATCTACTGGTCAGGTTGATTTACAGCACAATTACTTCGGTAGACCAACCACTAATGTGCGAAATTAAATACATTTATGTTTAGGCGTTATACAATGTAAATATCGGCGCGATTATTGCCACAAGAGCCTGAAGATTGCAATGAAGTCACCAAAGATATTTGCACGCATTCTCACCTTGCCCTTTGTGTTTTCTTCTTTTATTGTGTTTTCCCCTATGGAATTTTGTATTTTTGTGATGATGCCTGGCCACAGGAGGACTTATACTGCTTCGTCGATCTTCCATATCTATATAATAAGACGGAGAGAGAATAGTACATAGCATAACGTAAGAAATAATTTATGCTGCAGCAATAAACAAGTTCTCTCTACGAGATGAGCGGCTGAGGTAAGGATGCGGCTCATTAATTTTTTTGAGAACAGTAAAAAGTCAAAGACCGACGCTAAGCGTAAAAGGCCATCTAAAACAATAAACAAAGGTGAGTCCAACCAGAAAAAAATCTTTTATTTTAATTTACTACTTTCGCAGATAATGAATACTATTAATGCGGCTGGTTTACACAGACAACCCAACATAATGGCGCCTCTCCAGGCGTATTTCGTAGCAGGACAAGCATTTGCATGCTTTTAAGATTATTGTTAAACCGATACCAAAGCTAAAGCAGCAAAAAAAAATCTTCACACGGATAATCCCAGCGTACTCACTGACCTGTGCTGTCGTTCGACATAGCCATTGCCGTAATTTGTTTTGCTAATACTTTGAGCTCCGCCGGACTGGAAACCGTTCCCATCGGATTGGTGGCAAAACATTGGAACAAACCAGCATGTTTCTTCTCAACACTTGAAATTCGTAAACCACTCTCTAACAAAATTAGCAAGCTAATTAGAATTTCCTGTTATTCCGCGTTCAATGCTCACATTCTGAGAAGGGGTTAATTTCATACCTGTTATCTGCACATTCCCATCTTCGTGGACATTATGCCCATTAAAAACCCAGTAGACACGAGGTTTCGGAAGCCCTTCTGTTGTACAATCAATAAGTGCTTCACCGCCCTCCTCTACAATAATACTCAGGGGTTCTTTCGTAATTTTCGGCATACCTAGAAATTAGTAAATGAACACAATGGAACATAATGCATAAGTGCCTCATTTTGACGAATTCCTCGTTTAAACCAGCAAATAGCAAGCAGCGTGTGTAACTTACTATTGAGAACAATTGTGGAGAGAGTCGTGAGAGATTTTTCTCCAACCCCGACGCCATTGTAGGCCTCACAGATGTACTCGCCTTCCTGATGAAACCCAATATTGAAGAGATGCAAGTTCTCCTTACTCGCCTGGTAATTGCTCATTGTTGGGGAGCGAAGTTTTCGCCAAGTCGTGTGAGGCGGAGGATTTCCGATTGTAATGCATGAGAGTGTGACATTACCGTCTATGATTCAAAATTATTCGAAGAATAAGGAGACGAGTCAAAGATTTTTCTCACTAAAAACAGTAACCCCAAATTCAACAAGGCAATAATCCTCGTATCTCATATCTGTTTGCTCAACCTATCTAGGTAAGTACAAGTACCCAAAATATTTACTGTTGCAGGAAAAGAGTTCCTCGTAGCGAGACAAAACGCCAACAACTAAACTCACACGGGTAATAATTATACCCTGCGTGCTTATCTTATCATCTACACATATAATTCCCAGTGTCAACAGGGACAACTGAACAAATAATTGAAACATGCAAGGAAAACAAACCAACCAAACACTTTACGATCTAACTCTAGACATGTTAAAGTTATTATTCAGGAAAACCCGAGACCTGGGGCTTATGTCGATGATCTATGAGTCTGATACTTTGCCAAAATCAGTGACTTGAATTCAATAAGTAAGACTTGAGGATATTAGACATATTTACCTTGCGGAACTACCAAATATTGTTTTGGTTTTATTAAAAATTCAGGTGCCTTGCGAGGGACTTTGTCACTTCGTTGAACGAGTAGTTGAGTTCCTGCATTTGCAGTAAAAGTCTCTCCAGTGATATGATTCGTAGCCGAGCACCAGTAATAACCGCTGTCAACCGAGGAGACGTTGTATAAATGTAATTCTCCCGAATCCATGATGATCGCATTTCCTAAAGAGTCAAAAAATCAACATTGAATCAAAATAGGCTCCTGATAATAAATTCAATCGTTCTGGGCTCAAAATTCTAAAAAGATGTCAGGCAACTGCATTTGATTAAACTTGAAACTTGTAAAGCCTGAGGTTTTAAGTTGTTAGAACAGATCAAGAAAGAGTGCATTAATTTACTGCCTATGTGTGTAATATTCCGGCTTATGACGTTGCGATCAATTGCAATTGACACAAAGGTCTCTAAAGTTCAATTTTGAAACAAAGGATACAATGATATTCGTGATTAATATTTAAAGCTAGTCAGTCACGCTCCGTTCTTTTGTTTTTCCAAAACTAGTTTGCCAGGTTCACTGGGAACGAACTACGGAGTTCATCAGCGGATGATACAGCGTGCGAAGTTGTAGTATAAAACCGGCTCTGGTCTAGACTACACCAAAAACCCTACCGAGAATCAATGATCTTGATCTTGATTCACTTCAAATTATGATCAACAACCCTACATGTGAAAACCAAAGTCAAACATAATTTAACTCTATTGTTTAATGCTCTGCGCACGGAACAAAATGACCATATCCAGATCGAAAGTCTTGAAACATGAGCGAAAAGTTGGAAGACAACTTGAATTGTCACGCAATCGTCAGCCTATTCAGGAATTATGTTCCCTGTCGTTCCTGGTATAAACTTTTGCTACCTCTCATTTATCGTTCGATGTTACTCGAGGCTCTAAATCACATAAATTGACAGCGGAATTCGAAAGATTAGAGAAAAGCAAACAGTGCTCGTATTGAATCGAACCCAAATCAGGTCCAGGTACATCAGGTACTTACTTCCCAAAGAATTAAATTTTTTGATAGAAAACGCAAACAGCAAAAGCACCAAAAATATGCGGAATGTCTGATTACTTGCTATAAGACTGCAAAGGCTTGGTCGTATTTATACATATTTAAGCCCAGAAGTAATAAATAGAAATCGAGAATTCGCAAAATATTTATCGTAGTCATAGATATGTCATATCCATGGTTCATATCCATGCCTCATCCTGTTATCATCCCTATTTCCGAAGTAAATACACATTCTGAATATGCTCGGATTGTCTGATTCATTTCCACACCAGCTTACCGGTTTCGGATTCAATGGACTTCCCATCCTTGTAGAAGAGGATAAATGGCGGTGGGTTGCTATAAGGAGCGTCACATGGAATGGCCACGGTATTTCCATTGACAACGGCTAGAGATTCATTCCGACCGGGTTTGAAGTCGTCAATATGAGCCATCGTCAGTTGAGCTGGGACAGAAGTGAGGGCTTCCGCTCCAAATTCTACCACACACTGTGATAGGGGAAAATAAATGAGTCAAATATCAAACACTGAAGATAAGCGTCGACGAAACAACAAGTTTTCCCTATTTCGGCTTCGGCTCAACTTCGTGTTTTCTACCGGCCGGAAATGAACCAATTCTACGCAATTGACAGTGTATGTATGTACAAAGCAATTAGTGTGCACACCCATGTAAGAAATTAAATTGGGTGGGAAATAAAAACGGGTAATTAGGTGCATCACCACGATTACTTGTTTTAGGGTTAGCTTTAGTATTTTAGTATACATGCACAAAAACCAAATCAAACCCAAATCTTACTTGATAATCACCAATTTGATGCAGATACCGTTCACGGTTGTTGCTGACTTTGACTATGAGAAAATTCCCAGAGATTCGTACATCTGATTCATTTGCTGGATTCAGAAACCGACCGTTTAACTTCCATTTAATCTAAATAATAAAGAAATATTAAGCATATTAAATTATAAATGTTTGCCTTTACACTTTGTAAAAGCCGCAAAAGCAATTTTGCCAATCTGCAAGTCTTATCTTAAACACAGAGTAAATTAGACGAACTAATTTATGCAAAGAGTGTAGCTCACAGTTGTCAGCAATAAAATCAACGATGAAAAATATGAGCTTCAGTTATATTTTATATTCATTTTCAAACTGTTTAAGATAATTACATGGCGTAAGTCGTAGGTTTCCCTAACTCGTTATGGGGAAGAAGTCAACATTTATTATCGCCTCAACTTAGATAAATAGTACGAGAAAGAACGTTAGGCAGAGCTGCTACATCTGATTTTAATTATTATGATTATTACCATTATTATTTCATCTTAAATCTCTCATCAACATAAAAATCGGACACAAACCTGTTCAGCTGGTATATTGGTTGCACATTCAAATGTTACTCGATCCCCAGGCGGTGCAACTGTACTCTGAGGAGTCTTTGTAAAGTATTTCCCAATATCAGCTAGAAACAAATAGAACAGATCGTAAACAAAAAGATTAGTTTTGTTAGGACTTAAATTGAAATTTACTCAATGGTAGTGGGAGTTTACAATTAAGTATAATAAATACACTTTCGTTCAAGCAAAGAACCCAATGAGCATTCCTAAATCTTTAGAGGTCCATTTAGATTTTCCAAACTGTCAATTCATCAAACCACACCGCACTCTCCAGTCTGGAGAGTTAATTAGTTGAACTTCCTTAGCGAGAGAAAGGAAGGCAAGTTCCCCATTAGAACTGTCGTCGGAAGAAACTACAGAAGGACATTTCGAAAATTTATTGGGTGGCTTCCATAGATTTTGGCGTTCCTGAAGTATCCCACAGTCATTCCAATTCGTTTACAAACATCTTTTCTATGAATCATATTTCTAAAATCAGTGCCGGCTCGGCTCTTATCTCAAGTTACCGTCGTCATGATGTGTTTGAATATACCGAAGCTCTTTCATTCATTTCATATCATTTGTCTGTGTGGTTATATTTACCTATATATGTTTCCTTTCCGATTCATAAAAATAGGATCCGTGAGGTGACAAGTGACAAGTAAATAGCATGCGATTTAAATAAGGTTACTAAACTCATTTAGCCACCATTAATATAAGGGGAATCAAGTACTTAAACAATATCAGGTACACGGTACTTACATTTTAAAATAGTTTTTTTTACGAAATCTCAGTGGATTTTAAGCAGAATTTGTCCCAACACCTAATTTTAAAAGCTTGGAGGAGCTTGCCAAAATATTTCCAGAATTCTTTGGCAAGATCTATCTACACTATACGAAGTGAAATACAGTACGTTCGGTTGTAGGTACATTCCGGCCCTGAAGAGAAATGAGTAATTGTAGTCATTTTTCAAATCAAAGCCGGTTTCCATAACTTAAACCTACAAAATCATAAATGAGCAAGAAACACCCGAACCAAAAGAAAATGAACGAGGCCTTTCGTTCTTCTCAGTTCTCCGAAAGTGACTATAAGGACCCATTAAATTGACGAATATCTTTTTCACAAAAAAACAAACTGCCTGTTTTACATTTGGAGTTTCACGCATCAGGATTTAATGGGCTTCCCTTTATGTTTTTCTCTATTACTTGGGTGGTGGGCTGCTACAGGCACAAGTAAATGGCAAATTGCAGCAGGGTTTATAATATGTAATAGAAAAACAATAACTTATTTCACTCCCCCTTCGAATATACGTTTTGTTAAGCAAGCGTAAACTCCATTTAGGTTTACTGCAAGAAGGAATCATTAAAATAAAACAGGGAGTTAAAACCTCGGATTCTTTTGAAGAACGCATACTAATGGTAACAATCCAGCAACAAGGCGGTATATGAATTTTGAATACTAAACTTCCGGACAGAGGCAAATAACTTAAATTAAAACGTTGGGTCGGATGCGGTTTGATGAATTGGAAGTCGAAGGCAGTGTATGTGGCGAATTCCCATTAACACATGAAGAAATCCAATCTTGATCCAGAAGTATCGATTCCAGAAATTCATGGCAATGTTCACCGTATACAACAGTAAACGACATCAGTCCCATAAAATACGGAAAATATTTTGTGGATTCTCCTCAAATCAAATCACAGATACAATCATACGACTTGGAGTCCTAGTGAATATGTGCAATGGGCAATTGGTATTGTCAGAATATAACGGCTTCCCATTTCCATGCGCTTAGCTTCAGGAACTGGTTCCGGGTTCTGAGTTTCCGGTCAGGTATTTCCTATGATTCCCAATCGTCAGAAAGCCCGAAATAATGGAATGATTGATTAAAGATGAGTGTACCAGAACCAGAGCCAGCTGATAGTCTCGTTTGTCTGTTACTCTCGGCTGGTCGGATACGTAAGCAAAACTTCCTGTAATGAACATCAAATTGAACGACTGACGGCGTCAAAACTTCTCAAAAGAGCAACTAAATGCAGCATCAGCAAAGTGTAAAGCGATATTTACATCTGCTCTACGTAACAGCCAGAGCGCATGAAAATCAAACTATAAAATCCAACACGTGGAAGTGAACCGCTATAAATTAAACAATAAATGTCATTTTTAAATGTCAACGTCTTTGCAATTTTTGTGAAATAAATTACAACCAAATAAAGGCATATGTCAACTTTGATGTCTTTCACAAAGATCATACTCAGGAACATAAAACCTAAAACTCTTAATTTAAGTGTCAATTTAAGAATGACAGATATTGTAAACACATAAAACATTCAGATCTTGACGAGCTACAACACAACACATGAAATATAAGACTAACCTATACCAAACCGCAATGTACCCACCTACGAACAAAGAGAATTCACATGAAATCTTGAGAGATGCCGACTCATGGGTCACATTCCAGAGCAACAATTATGCGAAACGCAACACCACCTCCAATACCATGCATTCTAAGAATTTCAATTATATCAATTTGACGTGCCCACGTAATATTTCGGAGTCGTTTACATTTACGGCGGAATCTGGTTCTGGTTCCCGGAAACTTGATCCACGCAGGGTACTTACGTCGTCCCCTATCGTATATAAGGTAATATTTCTTGGGTTTTCGGGAATAAATAAATGAGACTAAAAGATGAACTGCTTCAAGACATAAGCTATTGAAGTAAGTTACGTTAGACTCAATCAATTGACAATGCTGAATAACGACCATTGAGTCAAACTATAGTGCAATTGTCTATCGTTAAGCCCTAAGTGTATTATAGTAAAGTACACAGATTTCTTTATTTCTTCTTTACAACACAAAGTTTGATTAATTCAATTAATTAAACGCTGTAAGCTGTAAGGATTGGCACTTCAGCAATGGAACGGGAAGATTCTCAGCTCATTAGTCTCTATGTCGGAAACGTGTTGGAAGAAAACAGAGTCAGAAAAACTAAGTACTCTGATCTGGTTCTTATCATCACCCACGAAGTTCTCATAAATTCAATGGATCTGTCACACTTGAATGAGAAAAGTGCACTTAAAATGGGCTGGGCAGTTGCTTTGAATACACATGACCTTATTAAAATTACATATATTCAATTCAATGGAGAAAATGCTGATTTTACTACAACGGCTGCTATCAAATCAAGGATATGCTATTGCAATTCCGCTCAACAGATTTGACATCTGTAATAAAATAGTCAAACGCGGACTGTTTCAATTTTTAACGTCAAAAATCTGGTTTTAATAGGAAATCACCATGTTTGAACATCATAACACCAAACACTTTTCTCTGATTTCGCAGCTTAATGTAATAATTCTAACTTACTCCAGCCATCAAAAGAATTATTCAGCCATCAGGCATTAATTGATTGAATTCCAGTTCGATCTTGGTTCTTGGTCGTATACATATACCAAAAAGCTGGATTTCTAGATAAGTAAGCGAAACCAGTGGCTTATGGTTGATCCTAAAGGGTTTCTTGAAATCTACGGTTGTAACCGGCTTACGTTTAGTTTTAGTTATGTGGAGCGGGTTTGAAAGCAAAGGAACAAGCAGTGTCGAAATATTTTTTAGTTATTATTGGTAAGAAACACCGGAACAAGAAAAGCAATTACTCCTGTATAGCGCAATTCGGATTCACGGACATTGACTCCAATCATACCAACAACCATTTGCAGATAAAACATGGTCAACATGGTCTCGAATTAAAAGATCCAGGAGATTTCAGAATTCCAATAAGTATGGATATTATTCAAAACATAAATGACTCCAAATTCCAATTAAAAAGCGTGCAGACTGCTGCAGACAAAAACAGACTCCGATGATTTAATTCAGGTTTCCTATGAAATCTGATGCTCTCTATTTGCCCGAGTCCAGAGCGTCAGTCACAGTCACAAGACACAAACACGTTCCCTATTATACGCTTCGCTTCATCAGCACGCAGGGGAAAAAGACGACGACAGGTAGACACGAAAATTACATGCAGAGCTTTCCCCTTCGCATGATATACAAAAAAAACGAACAAAACGATACAAGTACAAGATCCAAGCCTCCGCACAAACGAAGGTCTCCAGTCCGTAATGATAGGCCATTCATGCAATGCTGAATGCCATGTTCCATCTCGATTTGAAGAAAGGGTTAAATAACTAGACGGTGCTCGTTTCTGGCTTCGACCCTTATAATTCATCATATCAGAAGTAATTCCATTTCATCATCGGAAAGAATATTATTTTGTACAGGTTAGGCTGTGTCCCTACTACTGATCCGTAAAAGACAAGACGACAAAGATGGATTCTCCGCTTCTCCGCTCGGACCCTTATCTGGTCTCAAAATCTGTTTTGACATGAAATAACTATGGAGAGCTAACTACTACTGGATCTTGTTGCCAGGACTGGGCTCTTGCCTTCGGAATACCTCTGCCTTTTGGTTATACAACGACATGGAATATCCATAAAAGGGGTTCAAAGACAAAAAACCTGTTGCTAATGGATAGGACCTTTTGAGACTGATGTTAGGCATCAAACTCTGCCTTCTCCTTCATCCATCTATCTATTATTATTATGGACAGACAGATCATCTCATGAGTCCGACGTCCGACGACGCTATTCGGAATTCTATGAAGAATTAAATACACCCTCCAAATTATCATTCTTACTACTCATCCTCAGTACCAGTACCGGTATTCTCTGATCTTATCTACTAGGTTTATTGTGCGGAACATTTATCATTTTAACAGGGCACAGGGTGCACCATGAGCACATTGTACTTACATAAAAAATGTTGTTTCTTGTGCATGTGCATTATTTGAAGAAATAATAGAGTAAAAGATTTCAAGGCAGTGGATAAAGTATAATTCCAGCCGTTCAAATCCATATGATTCAACTTACGAAAGCTCTAAAAATGCTAACAGTTAAAAGTATTCTACCTTTTGAATTTCGTTTATCGGTACTGAAATAAAGTACAATACAAACAAATGGAAACATATAAATATGTAATGATCTCCGATCTGGGCTCAGGGAAAAAGAGGTGATTTTCTGAATTATTCAGGTGAGCAACAAGGCTGTTGTCTAAAACGACGCTACGCTGCTATGTCACCTTCTTGTGGCAACACACATCTCTGCAACACTGTTTCACCTGGGTTGGGGACAAAACAAAGTGCAACAATGTGTTGACTGAAGCCGTGGGGAACAGTTAGGTGGGTAGAGATAATAGAATTATTTGTAGTTGAAGCCTCAACAGAGGCTGACGACGGAGGGACCGAGAAGCCCTTAATACCTCTTCAAATGCTTCAGCTGCGGGTACAGCTGTCAGTTGCGATCCAGTGATCGCAAACTGGTTTCACTTTAACGAATGGCATGTATACTTATGTTGCTTACGTTAAGCTAAAAATCATGCGATCACTGAATGACACGTGTATACGTACCCAACCTGAGTTCAAGCCAAATCATCCACTTGAACATGAAGCCGAGATTGCTGGAGAAAATCTCGGAGTCTCTAGCCTATTCTTATCTTTCATCTTCTCACCTCCACTCAAGAGAGACCAATTTATCACCTTTGATGAGTCCACGATATTTTTGAGGGGGCTTCAAGAAAGCCGCCTTCTGTTCCCAATTTCTTAAAATAAAAGACAATCACCACAATCAAGAAAATGTCTCGAAAAGAGAAAAACTCCAGTAACAGGTAGCTCATCAAGTTGGGGTCGGAGCACCACAAGCTTTTGTTGAGGAGCACAAGGGAGGAAGGAGAAAAAAGAATATTACAATGCTCAATACATAGACGTACATATGAGGAACACTAAATCTTTTCTCTAACATTCAAAAAACCAGACATCGGGTTTCTGTTAAAAAACTAAATACAATAGGACTTGAAGTGGGCAATAATGATGACGAGGATCAAGGTTAAAATTCGAGGCTTTCAAACGAAACCTGCTCTTCCTCGGATGAAATACAATCAAAATTAAGCTACTGTGGATACTGAATGATACCAGATGGGGAGAAATAGAAAGCCAAGCTCTGATTTAAAAAATCATTTTGTTCCCTTAACAGTTAAATCTACTCAGGCTGTTAGAAAACCGTTATTCCAATTCCAGACAATAATATCTCCAGACCAGAGAACACAAGAAAGAGACATTGTAAATGACTTACTCGGGGTTTCGGTTTTGTTCAATGTTTAATCCCACAGCGAATAAAGGTTCCAAATGTGCGCCAAAGTCCATTTTCTAATGCTACATTCAACCTATTTACGCAACAGGTGCATCATTTTGCATTTATGAGATCCAAATTGGAATACATTTTATTCGATTCCGTTCCCTAGGATGTAGGTTGATGCATGTTGAATGTATTGGACTATCCTGCTACTTGGAACGAATATCCGTCCACTAAAGGGCAAAGGCTACAATTACGGGTTTCTGAGAAGTTTGAGCTTATTGCCCATTTTACTGCCAAGCATTCATCAATCGAGGGTTGTCACCACTGTACCCTATGTACACTTCCAAGTTTAATTTACAAGCTACACATAGCCAGTCTAACGTTCGGATATATATGGAGGACTGGAACTAGTTTTCAAAAAAACTGTCATCATACCCATCGCTTGTCATCATAAAACTAGGTAGCTAAGACACCCTACTGTCCCGTTTTGGTCAAAACTAGATATCTTCCATTTCAACGTCAAATCCATTCCCAACAGCAACAGCCTAGGCAGACCCGCTGCTCAGCACCTTACCCTGGGAACGTGTGCAGTTCAACAGACACGACGCTTTACGGCCAAACTCAATTAGCTTTATTTTCAGTTGTTGACCCAACAAATGGTGACGTTTGGGTGTTGAGTAATTATCAGGAGGAATAGCAATAAAGAGAGATAAGGATAAATACATGAAAGATGCTTAGAAAATAACAATTAGCTCAATTCAGGATTTTATGGTCAACTATTGACGTCATCAATCAACCTTACGAATTTATGAACAGTTAACTAGACGATCCCAAGACTGTGAAACCTGGCACGCTAAATTCATGTGAAGAACGAAAGGAACCCTTACAATTTAACAGCAATAACATCAACTGTGAGTTCAAACGACAGAACGTTCACTAATTGATTCTCACGACTTTCGACTAAGTATCAGAGTACTATTTTTCTTTTGATCACTGCCTAAAGGACAGTTTATAATGATTACGCCCAAGGATTTCTAGAAACTATCTCAGTTCACCATCTGAAGTGTGTAGCCGTTGGCAGTGAATTGTCGTTATTGACTATGAATTCCGAAATTGAATCAAACAATAACCGAAATGATAACGGTAACAGATAACTGAAGATGGAACATGCATTGATACTGATAGACAAAACAAAGACTTACCACCGGATCCCAGGGACGGAAGAGTAAGGCAAACGAGAAGAGCTAGTCTCAAGGAAGAAAAACTCATGGTATCATCACGACTGGAATGCTGACTCGGCTTGAAGTAATTCATCATAATTGATACACGTCAATTGAAGTTAATACACCGTATAAACAGAACATTCAGACACCGTCGCCGACCGTCCTCGTGCACGAAAAGAGCCGTGGAGCCCTCAACAAAAGGAATAACCCGCAAGACCCGGCAGAGCTGAAGATGATGACAATCAACGCAAACAATACTGAGGATAAGACAGACAGGACAACAAGAGACACGGCATTCTTCTTCACAACTTCTGAAAGTAACAAAAAATAAATAAATAAATAACACAGACACAGGGACATTACAGGCATCGACAAAATACACCGGGGTTTTAAGTACGTATAAAAACCATCAGACATGAATTAATTCCTACTGTCACAATGAATCGCATTTTCCCTCAACCGTTTGATGAGATGAACGAGACAACTTTTATGTTAGTTGACATCCCATGCTTTCCCCTGTCTAACTAGTCGCGTCTTCATTATGCACGAGATGTGCTCCTCGCATTTTGCAATCTATCTACCTTCGCCTACCTGCAATTTTGTGACGTGACTCGTTCATCCGCTTTTTAAAACCCTGCATTGACGTGCGTTTTTGACGAGACACAGAAAGGGTACCTACTTGAATTTGCTGCTGTTAAGTGTAATGTGTAATTTCTGTTCCTGTCTATCAGCTAAAATGAAGTCAGAGGAAGTACACTAAAGTTTGTTGAAGTCCTTTTATGTGTTCACTAACGCTCCAGCATCTACGAAGTAGAATAAATATCTAGACTATCCTGTGCTCTCGAATAACTGCTGATTTACTTGACCTGCACGATGCACGAGTGAAACACTAGCAAAGGATTGATTTCAGGAGCAAGTAAATATGTACTATCCCAGAGCAATAAAACAACTTGATTAAACATTGAAGCAATCATTATCTTCCTATCAGCCTCTACTTCCTGCACACGCAATTATGTGTGAATCATACCATCCAACTCGAAATGAACTATTTAATAAGGCTATAATAATAAAAATCTCATTAAACTAAACCCCGACTTTCGACCCAAAAAAAAGAAATCCTTATTTACTTACTCTTTAGCCAAGAAAAAATTAAATACCAACAACTGAAGAAAAGATACATAATCTATAAGCTCGGCTAAGCCGCCAATGGAAAATAATAAATTTTATAATACTGGCTGAAGTCGTGGAATGATCATCATCATCCTCATCCTAAATTCGCTGCAATAATTTGGGAACTACATTAGGCAGAGGCGGATATTATTGATAAGCCGCAAACACTGTAAGAATAATGACACGGTAAATCGTGCGTTCATTCATTGTCTGCAATAGCACTAAAATAAATGAGTTCACAAGAGCAAACGAACCGAAGCTAATTTGCATATAATTCCCATCTCAAGTTAATGTAATCGGCTCAGAAAGAAACGATACAAAAGTACAATTAACATTACGGCGACCTTTTATGCTCCCTATCACCAAAGAGTAATATAGGTAATTCCTTCATAAACATATAAAGCAACTCAACTAATCTTAAGATAAAGACGAGGGCGGGTGAGGCACATGCATAATTGTGCTTATCCTGACATGTGCTGTTGTGCTTGTGCAGTGCAACAAGCACGCTCGGCTAAACCCTTCTTCCATAATTTGACCTAACTAAGGAGCATATAATGCGTGAATAATTATACAGTTTCAAAATTCAGACATAGGAGAGTTTCAAGTCATTTCATCTTTAATTTCTCCTTGCATTTGCAAGCTAATAGAAATTATAAAGCATAATATTACGTTGGATTAAAGGCCAAGATGGACACGAGCATGCTGATTATGTAAATTAGCAGCTATGGTGCATGGTATGGTGCATATTCCAAAGATGCAAACGAAGCAAAGTGAAACGCACCGATGATGATGCATAGCCTAAGGCCCTTCCATCCATAAGAAACGGAATCAAGTACCCATTCGTCTTGTCCAGTTCAGATGAATACCGCCATTATTAAGCAAAATGCCTAAACACAAGAACAAGCGTGAGCATTACAGGTCATTTTTGTTTTTAAAAGGAACAAATCCCCAATCGGCAAATGTAACAAAAGGAACTACCCAATCACCTCTGGGTCTCTCTACACAGAATAATAATAGGGTAGGAGAGGCACGTCTTTTTTTCAAAAACTAAATTACATAACACACACTAACTAGACAAGTCAGACATAAGGTCAGAAAACATCTGTACGGATACACACTTGGGGAAAGGAACAGAAATACGAAATACCAAGATTCTCCCCAGTCAATCCGAACAACACGATATAATTTATACATAAGGGCGACTCACAGTTTTTCAGCTTATTCAGCTCCATTCTTTTTTACATAAAATCATTCACTAGGCATGTGGCTCCCTCCCGGTCGCCTTAAGGAAACGGCCGTGGCCGTTTTTGGAATTACTTTTTCTATGACATAAAATAAATCTTCCCATTTTAAAAAAAAATAGTTGAAGTTTTTGAGTTTGAAAGGTGAGGAAAAAAGGGAAGCCAGAATCATTTTTCTCACTATGTATACTGGAGAAATAGGGCTCATGAAGAAGTGAATAGAGATTTACACCTTGGTTGTTATTGAGGGTTCCACCCTTTCCCACTTCAGCCTAAGTAGGCACCAGCCTAGGTATTTTGTCCATGATCTAGATTTTATTATATAGACAGGGACAGGAGACAGGATACACATAATTCCTCTCCTGTTTATGGCCAGGAACAATTAGGATGTTTGAATTCCTTCTCTCTTGTGTGTGTCTACCTGGAGGACTTTGAATGTTTGAATTTTGAATGCCCATCAGACGTCCAAGCTTGTACCTGTCAGTCAGTCAGGAGTTCAGAGCTAGTAGTAAAGTAAGTAAGTTCAAAAAAAACCGAAGGAACTGCTGAAGAGGAACAGGAAAGGAGTCATGAAGATGAATTTTTTGAATTTTGAATCTGGGAATGGAATCTCTTTCATTCACCCTATCTTTTATTCCACAAATCCCGTCTCGGAGATGAGACGGAATAAAAAGTGAAGATGATATTTTACAATGAGAAATGACTGAGGTAGAAGATAAAAAATCAAATCTGTCTGGACTCAAACTCACACACTCCGTGTTCCACGGAATGGAAGTGGGCATTTGGACATTGTTATGTAGAGATAGAGCCAAGAGCTAAGCTAAGGCATAATTTCCAATGCTCTCATCTCCTATCAGAGAGAGAGGACTACACAGGACTGACGAAAAGGCGTCTCTTGGAGTGTCTGATCTTTTCTCAGCCTCAGGCACTTTCACTTTGGACGGCACCAGAATAAGTCAAATAAATTATGTTGCAATTTACTCTGAGAATTATAAGGTGTCTTAGGTTGAACGCCGAATTAAGTATACCCAAAATTCTTTATATTCTTATGCCATGATGTGTTGCGTAGGGACAAAGCTTAAGGTTTAAAAACCTAATTTACATGTTTCTAATCTTAACAAAGCATATGAATACGTATATGTTATAAGTTCCAGAGGTTCGCTTTAGTGATTCGCGAAATAGGATGACGGTCAAGTTCACGCATAAAGTTCTACAAAGTGCAGCAAATATTGTGTTGAAAAATGGGATCATGTAAATAAGCTAAAAACATTTAATTAAAGCTTATCCTGTCAAAAACGCGTGATGAGTCAGGTGAACCCAATATTAACTCGGCACGATATCCGCTATCATATGTCTTTTTTTAGTTTTCCAACAAACCCCAACATTTACGTAATCCGGATTGCAGCCTAATGTGTAATGAAAGCAATTATTTAGTGTAAATAAAGTACAATTCGATCGATATCTCATCGGTTAGCTATTTATAAAATGTTGGATCCTTAACTTTAGCAGTGAAATCGAAATCATTGCTTCAATCACTTAAACGCGACATTTAAATCTGTGGTCTCATGAGCCAAGCTGAAATACCTTAAAATTAAGAAAGAAGATGCTTTACACAAGCTGCAGCTACATAAGTTTTAAACCAACCAGAGATCGAGATCATCAATAATATAAGATGCAATTCACGCCAGTGAATACGTGTGAGAAAAAGTCAACATGAGACTATAGAGAGAAGGTGAGGAGTTTTAAAAGAAAGTGTCGAATCATTTCACAGTCGTTGAAAGATTATTGTTTCCATTACACAATCCGAGGTAGGTATGTCATAAACAGTGAACACAGAAGTTTCTCAGAGCGCCTTCCGTTGTTGTTATTGAGCCCGAAAAGAAGAAGAGCTTCCACGTATCTCGCTCTAAATTCTGTTCCTCTCATAAAATAAATCTACTAACACCAAAAACCTTCAGTTCCTATTTATTGCTCTACACACACATAATAAATGCAGGGACGAGCTTTGTGTAATGAAAAAAAAACGAGAAATCTTAGCGGAATGTGAGGCGAAAGGATAATGGTGTACAGCTGAAGGGAAAAAATTCCAAAACAAACTTGAACAAGACAGCCATAGACCAATAGACCAAAAGAATAATCAGTCAAGTCTCCCACCCCCTTCCCTATTCCTATTCCCACGTCACTCCCCGGAGTTAATCTCTATTTCTCTGATAATTCGTTTTCAGGCTAACCAAAACCCAAGCTTATTCACCCATATAATAGCATTATTGTAATCAAATTGCATTCAAAGGATTAAATGCGGAATGCAAGTTTCTACTGTGAATGCACTAATATTTACATAGGTAGCTGTGAATATAACATATAGAGAACACAGAGCCTTACCGATTATTGAAATGATTAGCTTCGGCGAGGTATTAGGAATACACTTGTTAAGACATTCCAATAAAAAAGTGTCTATAATTGACCTAAAACAACTTTAAACTTTCCGTGTCAGTAAGAACACAGCGACGCTGCTCGCTGTTGCTCTAGCTATTGGTTATAAAAAGTCGGTTGATCTCCAATTCTTATGTCGGCGTTCAAATCACAAGTGTACTTTTAGTTGGATACAATTTTTAAAATCACCCTTCATGACATCAAAAACCCATTTGTCAAGCACTAATAGCTGGCCAAGATTCCCTCATGTCAAACTTACAATGTGTAGGCCCGGTTTATAACTTTCACTACCTCTATAATTTGAAGCAACGAAACACCTCGTAATTGTTGATTACTATTCCACCAATGCGGGTAGGTGAATTAAGGACATTAAAAACAGTCCACCACCAGCGGCACATCCGGCTGGCGCGTCAGGTCCTTAGAAGACTCAAACCACTAAACTGTCTTCAAGTACAGAATAAAACGAACTGAACCTGCACACAATTACAGCGAGGGCCCAAGACACGACTCTCGTCTCGAGGGACTTGAAAAAAATCGAATCTTACAAGTTGTGAAGTGGGTTTTAGGGTAGGAGACGGGTTACGCGTTGTTTCAGTTCCGAGTAGATATAGGGTACCCTTAAGTGGGTCTAGACTCGGAATAATATCATCATGATGTTTTACTTTCTTTAAAGCAGAAGGGCCATAGAAACCCGACCAATGGCCCACAATGCAATATACGTGGTCACTTCATCCTCACCCTCGCCTCGCCTCAGTAGTGTCCAAATACAAGGAGGGCAGGGGTACACTCAATCCAACCCAAACATCGCAGTCCGTTTCTTAAGGGACTTTACAATAACAACAACGGCAGCATTATTAAAGGTTACCTTAAGGCTCATGCTTGCTTGAACCCAATTCCAGAATAATAAAAATAGAAATATGGAACGCGACTTAAGTTTTACGATGAAATGAGGCTACCGTTGAAAATGCTCCAAATGGAAATCAGGGCTTAAATACACCTTGGCATGACAAGACAGGGCATGCTTCTCAATCCAGGTAGAGAAAATCCATCTTGACCGAGTCAGTCAGGCACAACAGGCAGAGGACGGCGGACAGAAAGAAGGAGCTGTGGGCTTTGTGAACAAAACACGGAATAGCCTTCAAGAAGAAAATGAATTATGAGGACAAAGAGTAATCACTCTCCAATCTTCCTGCCTCCCTTGTAATCTTCACCAGTTTATGGACTAAAAAACACCCCCGTGATTACCAGAGACGAGTGAACAGGAAACAAAAGAAAAGGGTAACATCAATTTCAGTCTCTTGTCCGTCTCAGGCTCAGCAATGGGTCTTTTGCAATTATCTTCCTTCATTCTAACACGTCAACCAACCTTAATCTTGGCTTTTGGATCAACAGCATTTCTAAGACTTTGACCACGTCGAAGACACGTAGCTTTATCTGTAATTCCTCCCGACCCCGATGCAACAGAGACGTGAAAATCCTAAATTATCATGCTACTCATAATCCTTTTCCAGTATATTATTATAATCATGGGGTTTCTTAGGAAGATTTCTTTTTGGGGTGATGTTGTCGAGTCCCTACCTAAAGTTGTAAGAAGATACTTGTTGGTAAATACTTAGAATACTTAGAATAATTTAATCTCCTTTAAATAATCCAGGTCCTATGGATGGAAATCAGCGTTTTAGATGACTGAGGCTTCAGTCTTAAGCTTTGTCTATTGGATTTGTCTTTTTACATGGTGAATTGATAGTGAATGTTGAAATTGAAGAGACACGTATAATAAATCTCACTTGAAATTGAAATGCAATAGGTTGAATGCCCCAATATGTGGTGTCTATTCTAGATTATCTTGAGGTCTCAAATCAAATCAAATCTTATTTATAACTGTGACTTTGAAATATAGTTTGAAAATCCATATTCTATCCAATCACAGTCTCATGCGCTGAAATTCATTCATTGAACAAATTAGGTAAGGTAGCATACTAGTAATTTTGAAGCGAGATGAGTTAGAGAGATCCCGATTTCAAGAAATGAAAAGATGCATCTTGGTTCCTTTCCTTCAGTACATACACTTTGTACTAAGAAGTGGAATAAATACCCTCAAGCAAGATGTATCGGACATCGGACCCAACTCATATTTGTATGATTACCAATTATCCAATATCATCCATCAGTTAGCATGTCTTGTAATATGTAGTCGATACTAGACGTCTCGAACAGCTAATTCATAAAATCACACTTTCACTCCTTAACCACATAATGTAACTTGTTCTTTGTGCTCAATTTTGAAAAGTTTTATTTCGATAAAAAGAGAGGCAGTCCCACGCCACCGGTAAAAATAGGTATAAGAACAACGAGAACACAGTGAGGTTAATTAGAACCGGATCCGGATGTCTGACACTACTAGCTATGAAATGAAACAAGTACCATTGAAATCAGTCCATCAGTTATTGTGCGAGCAGGATGCACGATAAGGACAAGATTGTCTACCTACTTCAAGATCAATCCTTGTCCACCAGTCGGTCGTATGCCACCTGCTACTCAAAAACAATTGTTTTATTTTGTAAATCATTGAAATACACGAACGGGAGGAAAAGGTAAGCAAGTCTGGAGATTAAAAATCTCATCTTCCGTTCAAATCTTAATAATTATACTCAAAAACGGATGGAGCGGGCACGGGCGGACGGACCCCACGTGAGCCCTATTATTAGGCACAAAGGACCAACACACAACATACGGAACCTGAGCTAGTACAATACAACAGTCAAGAAAGTGACCCTATAAACTACAGAATCTTGGACTGATACAGCTGGGCACGCTCTCGGTGGGCACAGAAGCCCGAACAACGCAATCTTCACATCAACTTCAACAAAAATCGCTTCAAACTTTGGAGATAGGGGAATGGGGAAGATCGAGGTCTCAAAGACCCTTTAAAAGTTTCAATTCATGGAAAGCCAGTTATGAAGATAATTGAAACAGCAGCAGCAGCCCCACGCAAGACTACATGAAATAGGTTAGAAAGCATGCATGTAGCATCTATGAAGAAGTGTAAATAGTAACTTGGGTGGGTTTGGGTCGTCCTGGTGTGGTGGATCGGATCTAGGCGTTGTAGTACTAGGTAGGACTAGAACCTACGACGAATACGCAACAGATTGCCACGCACTTTTCAGTGTAATAATATCAAGTTTAATATATAAACTTCAGACCAACAATGCAGGGAAGAAAGCACGGATAGAAATTAAGGGATAGTGGCTTGTAACTGAAACATCTGGCAGTCGAAAATTAGAGGTGTAGGGTTGCTATAAGTAGACCACACGCGATTCAATTATAATTACAGCTGCAGCTTAACTCAACACTAACACTAACGCTACATCTTATTCGCAACTTAAAATCAGATCAGAATCAGATCCTTGGATCAGATGTGTAACTTATTTCTTGGTGCTTTTAAATTAAGCTTGCTTAATCGGATTAGTAGCTACAGGCTTCATTTGATGTCAAATGAAGTAAAATTGTATTGCAGGTTTTAGTACTACATATTTAAATGTTCAATTGCTCAACTCAGGTTGAACTGAGCTAGGCCCAGGGCCAGAGCAAAGCCTAACTAACGACACAAAAGCATCAAACTTACACTTGCATTTGCATTAATCGACTCTTGACCAGTCTCTTTCCACTTAACTTATGATATGAGCATTGTTGAAGCTTGTTTTTATATGCAGTAAATTTAAATAAGCTAACACAACATTCACCGACAATGCATGCTCATGGTCAAATGCTCATAAACCATCCATTATTATTATTACATAGGATGAGCAAAGGAGTAAACCAAATCTACACTGCAAGCGCAATGCTGCACTCTAAACTCTCAAAGATTCATTGCCAACAGGGAAACCAAGACCTAATTTAATATGAATTTCCGGTCCACGCACACACACCTTCAAAGCCGTCACAGGAAAGAATGTATGAATGAATTTTAAACGTACGTAGCATCAAATATACCTGTCCTGTAGTGTAGTCAAGGGAGGGGAGAAGGAGGCGGAATAAGTACCTGATACTCGATTGTCGGAATTTGGAATCGGTATTTCTAGAACTGCACCCATAGTTCAAACATAAAATGACTGAAACAACAACTTTTAGTTTCTTGAAGGCGATTTATGTAGGTAAGTACATGCAAGTACAGGTTGTTGAATAAACAAGCACAAAGCACACTTGTCGCTAGCTTGGTGTCGATGATGAACGGTTCATTGTTAGCAATCAGCATACAGCATACAGCCGTAAAATCCTGTTAGTGTTTAATGATTAAGATCTCTTGATACCTTGTGACTTTAGTGGTGGAATGTTTCAATATTTGCTCGAATCCCGAACGCTTGGAAATCGACAATATAACAAAAACAAAATCAAGCATTTGAGGTGATGGACAAGCAAAAAAAATTTATAAGAAACTAGGAGATCTAATCTGAATAATATCCCTTCCCTTTCATGGCATTGATGTGATACCTGGGAAGAGGTGTGGAGAGGCATATTATTGCAGAATGTAATAATTTCTCTGGCCACCTGCCTATTGCGATTGTAATAATTGGTAAACCAACACAACAATTCTGAATAAAAAGGACATGAAAATTGCACAAGGAAACTTAAGAAGACAGACCTGAAACTGACCATGACCCTAACCCTCGACTTCAAGCTTCAAGAGTACGTAGATTAATGCAATTTATCGTGGCTACTGCCTGTTATTCATTCATTCTTTTGAGAAGGAGACTTTTCGCAACAACAAAAAATCCTTGCCGTGTACCCGTCACCTTTATTTTTAACTTTTCTCCAGTAGTACTCAAAACAAAGAAGTTTGGA
Organism: Ceratophysella denticulata; assembly: GCA_034694925.1. Lineage (NCBI taxonomy): Eukaryota > Metazoa > Arthropoda > Collembola > Poduromorpha > Hypogastruridae > Ceratophysella > Ceratophysella denticulata. Next base: position 52,463 of record JAQFYT010000006.1, read on the forward strand.
AGGACAGAGACAGAGAGGCTGAGAAAACTGGTTCTAAATTCTAATTCCAGTCGCTCCCTTCCCTAAGAATATTAGACTCTGTGTTGGTGCGATGTGAGCCTCCACAATTTATCTTTGAATCCAGACGTGTGCGTCACTTAATTCTTCATTTGATATCCAACAGGAGATCTGACATCAGTCTCATTAACCCGATCTAAATGCCAATGCTAAATTAAAGGCTTCAACTCCCTACTCCATCCCAGATACACATCCTATATATACCTTACAAAGTTACAGGAGTATATTTAATTGACGCTTCGTTTTTTAAAAAAAAAAACTATTTAAACACGTTCTTGTTGCAAAATCGAATTAATTTATAGCCGATTTCAACTGTTTCAACTGAGACGAGGCAAAAGTGTTTATAAAGATGGCAAGCGTACGGCATACCATGTAATATAAGACAGTACGAGAACATGATAGGAACATTGAGAATTTTAATGAGATGAGACGCAAGCTCGCTTTTATATTTATAATATTGTAACTTAGAAACCACGTTTTAACACATGTTAAATTGAGCTCCAGCAGATCCGTACACATATGCATATATACAAATAGTATCGTTCATATGTTCTGTCAATACGGCAGTAGTGTTCAGAAAAGAACACATGTCAGTTAAGGTTTGTAAGCTTCGCTGAAGATGTAACCATAAAGTCTCTCATTCAGTAAGTGTACACACTTGTACGTAAGCACAAGTACATTGACATTGACAGTTGATACAAGTCTTCTTCTTTCTACAAGAGGAAAAGTTGGATTCAGCCCAAGTTGGTGCTAGACTGCTTTCAAAATTAGAAAACAAAAAAATAGAATTTACGAATCCCTGTAGAATGCCGAACTGTTGCTTGTTTTTACATAAACACGTCTCCCTACAGCTGGATTGACTCAAAAGTCCGTTCATTATATCTATCAAGATTCAAGTAAATTAACCCACCTCGTACAAGGCGAAGGCGACATATGACAAAATTGACAGAGGATGCAATGTAATCACGCAAACGTGTGAAAACATTTGCAAAACTCGCGTAATGATTTATATTTGCATATTGCACGTCCACGTCGACTATAATAAACAATCAAAGCGGTTTGTCATTATGAGATACATATACCTCGATGCGATTCTTGCTCATCAAGTTCAAAACTCAAATCGCATGAGATGTGAAATAGCGACAGACAGGTCAGCACAGGTAAATGCGCAACATACCACAGAGACGGTAATGAAAATGAGAAATAAAAACCTATTTTACAGCAGCCTGAGACCAGAAGGCATGATGATAAATTGCATAGCTGCCGTATACAGATTGTTAAAACAAATTTGTACTTCATAACTTTCTCAGTGAGCACAGATTCTACTTTCAAGTCAACTGTAAGGTATTTAAATAGGAAAATGGGACACAGAGAAACAGACAGACAAACGCAAAGTAGGAGTCATTCCACCAAACCTTGTGGTCTAAGAATGGCCACACATACCGTGAAATGGAGCTCTAATTTTAATTTAAAGTCGGAATTCTACAAACAAGACAAAGCGGCAAAGGACATGGCTTTGTGGAGAAAGAAAATCTCAGCATTATTGTTACGTTACGCATGATACGCTGTATTACCTGATTGAAAATTGAAAAAACCTGCAGTTTTATATCATCTCTATCTATACCCCAAATTATTACCATACTATACGAGATACGAAAATATACCCATTACCCGATGGCTTAGGAGAAACGTGCACCGAACACTACGTATAAATGCTGCACTAGACACACACTCACGTTATTGCAGCGTTTAACTTTTCAGCCTTCCTTTCTAGAAACTTTAAACAACACGTAACATATTCAAAAAATCAATTCCGCATGACGAATGCCTTAGTTGGGTTGACCGGGAAAGATGTAGGAACTGAATAATTACTTCAATGTGAGTGAACCATTGGACTTAACTATTCGTGACAAGTAAGCCCATGGAGGCTACCTTCTAGATTTTATCTTATCTTCACTCCAGACGACATCACGATTTTCATCATACTGTAAGGTAATTCGAAATGTCGACTCATGATTCATGCAAACGGTTAGGCTTGACAGCTAATCATTGTTTTGATTTTATAATTGTCTTCAAGAATAGGTTTATCGCAAGGAAAGTGTTCTGGTACCATATGATTAAACGCATATAATGTATATGTAAAACTGAAAAGTGATCACGTTCAAATTTGACCTAAGACCCAATATGCACATGCACGTCTTCAAAGATTCTGATTACAAATTAAACATTGTGTTCGCCAGATTAAGAAATCCGGTGATTTTTAGATCATTTTGATCGGCAATTGTTACTTGTTATTGTACTACATTCATACTTGTACTTGAGTATGTAAACCCATTTACTTGCATTTGCTTCTTGCTTCACTTGTTCTCCGATTCAAATCCAAAGTTGAAAATCAATCAATCATGTTGCTATTTGGAATTGCATCTCATCTATACTTGTCAGGTTAAGGAGCAGGAACAAGCCCATCGAGTTCAAGAGAGGTTTAATTGTCCGGCTCAACTCTATCGTTGTCGTTGCACGACTCGATAATTTTCTCTTTGCCTACAACCTACTATCAGAATCAGACCTCTTCTCCCAGAAATCGCACTTGTCCGTCAGTCAGTGGTTGACAATTTTATAATGCACTGCATTCTATGTAAATATGATTTGTAACATATGCCTCACCAAATTATGCTGCATATTAATTGTATTCCCAATTACGTGGATACGTCGATACAAAAGTAATTACATATTAGGAACCCCGAACCCGACATATGCACAAAATTACAGCACACAAATTTAGCAACAAGTCAAGCATCACCAACGTAAAAAACACATATCAACATCAACAATCACTACACTGCCATGCCACACAGACTTTCTCCGTCATGACATGAGTGCATTGTATATTTATGCGTATTTCAACAGATTTATATGTTCGTGCAAGTTTTGAAAAGTTATAGACTGTATATGAATTTTGTAAACAATTTGCGGTGTGTGGTAGTGGCACTAATGTGCGGTCTTCTCTGCACCTGGCAAATCTGCAGGTAACCAGTAGTACCATGTTTGGTGCATGTTGCGGTGTCGCCGACTCTCAATCCGATTCCTAAATCCCAACTCAACTCGAATGCATCTTGTCTTGAAATCATGACTATCTTACACCCTTGTTCGCATATCCGATCTGATATACGCTGGGCTCTTCCCAAAGAGGGATGATGATGGTGCTATTACATTACAGGCTCGAAATAGATAACCGGGAGGGAAAAAAGAGACCACCATCATCATGATTGTAGTAAAACGGATATAATAAAATACACACCAAGACCAGTCAAGGAAGGAATACTACAGACGTGAGGAGCTCCTGCAACTGCAACTCAAGTTGTTAACTTTAATTTTTTCCTCTCAAACTAGCACACACACAAAGCTTTAGCTCGTCTTCATCGGATCAGTTTCAAGGCATGGGCGATCTCTCCGTTTCACGTAATTATAGAGAAGCGTCCCATTAAGCGATAGTTATTACAAATTCTAACTCTTCATTCATCCTCCCAAGTAATACAATCCGAGTGAGCCGTTGATACTCTCGGCAGGCTGTGCTGTAGGCACACCTGAGGTTTTCTAAATCTTCAGGGTGGGCTCAGGAAGTTTTAAGGTTTCATTCAACTCCCATATCCGTATCATACGGGTTTATCCAGAATCAGGTCAGGTTATAATACTGAACTCACCCTCAGTTTAACCCAGTCTAAGTCTCCTATCTATATACCTTGGTTTAACCCTTGCGTGCTGAGGTTAGAAAACATATATATGGAACAACCCCCTCTCCTACTAATTTCTTTCAATTGGACTAACAGTGGAACTTAACTTAACGAGTGATAACATGTGGCAGGCATGTGGGTGAATAGCTAAGCTAAAGCTAAAAATCTTCACCGCACATCAGGATATTTCACTTCCTGTAAAATTAATTTCTGATTAAAATTTAAAATCTGTAATCTTTGGATCTTGTATTTGTACAATGAGGCTGGATACGAACCGAAGGACAAGGGCATCCTGCTTGAAACATAAAACTAAACGTGCCATAATCACGCCGGAACCGGAACACCAGAAGACTTCGGAATGATACCCAGTCACATGTAGAAACAAGTTTTCATCCCAGCCTGTCGCTAACTTGCGCTGGGTGAAACGGGTTCGAATTGATAAGATGAAGTTCCAAACACATCCACCAGCATCTAATGCTAAAGCGCCAACGCACTGTACTGAGGTTTGAAGTCTGGCTGGACTTGTAATTAAAATTAAGTAAGTACCAATACATGGCGATGACCGATGACGATACTCGGTTCAAGTTTAGCATCGACCTGCACATTTCCCAATAATACGTACTTACTGCCAAATCCAAGAGGCGATGAGTTATAAGTACCAAAACAGTCCGTGGATTCCCGTTCGCGTTGCATCATTTGCAAATCACAACATACGACGACTTGAAAAGATTGTAAAGAACGAACAAACCAAGGAAAGAGGAACCACGATTATTGTATAAATAGCCATCTCGTATTTAACCTGTTCTGTGCTAGGCCAAATTTTACTTACCAAATAAGTTAAACACAGCTACAGCTAAGTTTACCCAATTGTCACAATTTTAGAAAAATATGTATAAGGTGCAGGTATGCTCTGGTGCAACGATATGAAAGTAAAACTCAATCACCGGAAAATTGATACCTACATTTTTCACGAGTTTACTTTTTCCAACAAATCCCACTTTCTGTAATTATTTTCAGCCACCTGGGATTTCGAATGTACACTTCGAACATTGAATGCCCGAGACTGAATAAACGGCTTCCAGGATTGATAATCCACTGGGTGGGATTTAAAGATTTAGAATGAATACAGAATCCCAAGCGACAAAAAACGCTGAATATTCTACAATTGTATGAGTTCATAATAGTTCATCTCTTCATACCTCAAGACCTGTGCCCCATGAAATGATGCACTAAAGCCTGAATGTAAGCAACATAGCATGGGTCTTAAAATTTATGGTGTAAGCCTTAGATCTTTCTTCAAAATATCAAAACATTAAGTAAACTTGAAATTTTCTTGGGTTTGAAGTTTATTTGAACACCTTCAATCAATATTATCACGGGCATAAAACATACAGTACTTACACATCTTACATCCATCCACATACCAACAAGCATAGTGCTGCACCCCGAGCTCCCGCAACGCAGTTCAAGCAGTTGATCTTATTCAGACTGACCCTAATCCGCCTTATCACAAAACACAAAGTATTTGAAGGAAACACAGTTCCTTGATATTCCGAAAAATACAATAACCTCGAAAGTTGAATAAGCGATCAGGTATGAGGTACCTACTCACGTGTACCATACCAACAACCTACAACATGAAACGACCTGGACATGACCATCTAACACAAAGAAAGGAAAAGGAGGATATTGGAGTAAATGAAATTCCAACTCGTGATTTTAATTCTAACCAGGTGTGAGTGTGAGCCACGGAATGTTTATATGTTTTCCTGAGATTAGTCTTGCCTTTCAAGACAGTGATAATTTGCTATTCGCTGAATTTCTAGCTGTACTGCGGCTAAGTTTCAACTTCCTTCACTAGGCATTAGTATCAACTTAAGTCCACACTGTCGCATGTCGGTGGGTACCTACCAGAATTTGAAACCCCATATTTATGGGGAGCATATTATTTAGGTCTCTGCTCAGCTTGCATCAACAAAGCGGAATGATTACGATTTACGATTGGAGACCAAAAATGCCAATTTCAGTCACTCGAACGATTTTTTTATTGAACTATGCATCAGAAATCAGAACTGGGTCCCAATACTTATATCATAACCATACCTCTCCACAGAATACCCACGGAAATTAAGCAAATGCCACTCACAAACAGGACGGATACGTGTGTTATAGGTTGGACTTACATACCGAATTCAACCAAGGCAATCTCAGCTGAATCCTGAAAGTAAAACTGTTCAACTTATTTACTTGTACAGACAGATACAGTCTTGAGTTTTTAGATTTAGCTCAATATGGGGTCTCATAAATAACCAAACAGGCAAACGTTTTGGAATGCAGGATTAAAAATATTTCCCTGTGTCCAAATTCAAACGCCATGTGATGCTACCCTCTTAGCAAGCCAGGTTGTAAGAACACTATTAATCCGTCATACAAACAAGTACCGACGAAGACCAGAGTGAGTGCAGTGATGTACAGACATGCCAATGCCTGTATTTAATACGTACACAAGTGCCCGTCCTTCCGCCTCATTAAGCGCTCGTGCCATATGAAATCATAATATTGCCGCGAGTTAATCAACGATCTTAGCTTCAACCATATCATTGGCTTACACTCTTACCAATACTCAAATTCGAATGCTCTCGTCCTGTAATGGTCTGTAGATGAGCTTGAAATTATAAATGGACACCTTTGATTAGAATTTACGACCCTGAACTATTTCCTATCATGCATCTGTATCGTGTCAGTTTGTTTTGCATGTGAATTTGATTATTACCTATCAGATAGTAGATAGATTCCCACTCACGCTGGAATCTACCTCTCTAAGTAGTAAGCAAGTAGCAAGTACTTCGGGCTCCTCGATAGTTCACAATACCCAATGCGATACCTTACCACCAAAACGTATTCATTTCGTTCTTTGACTCAAGAAAACCAATCCAAACCTATCAATCACCCCTCCTGATGCAGTGTGAGTTAGTACAATTACCTTTACCTATGTAATTGTTGGGTGGAGAAATTATTATTTACATACTACACACTGTTGGGTAATTTTTTTTGAAACCAGAAACCAGAACCCCGATTTCAGAGCACACGCACAGCGGGATTTACTATAATTTTATGATAGAAATGGCCCAGGCCCACTAATCATTTCATAACTAAATTTCGATATTATTTGTAGAACAAGGTTCTCATTATACCACTACCAAATATTCACTCCCGTTCTTTCTGTATAAAATAGGCTACAAAATAATATATGGGTATTCCAAAATCATAAATTACACTTATTTGGGGTTTGGAGTTAAAATTTATAATGCCCCCGGCGGTGGCGGCATGCCGTTATAAAGATAACAATGAGTCTTTTTAACGTGCTTTGATACACACCACTAAAACCGTGTCATACACATTTGCCCACTAGTACATGCATTTATGTAGTGAACATGCTACCTATAAGATGAGCCATAAGCCATAATTATAAACTGACTTTCGTTCCCTCTACAATATTCTCACATATTTATAGGGCTGGGTTGTTGAACGAGAGAACACAACAATGTGATGTGCTACAGAAATGCTATCATGCTCAATTTTTTATAAGAGTTATCCGCCTGATGAGCTGAAAATGATGGGCCGGCATTTCGCCCTCTTCTGCTCTCTGCTTCAGATCACATGCAGCATGCAGCTCAACTTACTAGACAGACTCCGCATCATCTCAACACATCCCAGTTCAGATTGAGTCTGGAAAAGAAAACATTCATTCCGGCCAGCTCAATTCCAGCTGGAGTCTTGTCGTTAATTTAGTTCCTGCAACCCCTTATGGGGCAAATACATGCAGCTTTCCATGAAACATGCCGTAGTATGTATGGTTGGGAAACACATTCTTGAATCAAAATCTGAATCGCGTACAGTAGGTTTCAAGACTTGGACTTGAGCCTTATTTACAACATACAACATACCCTGAAATAATAGAAGAGGGAAGGTCCTTACGTACGCCGAGCATTCAGAGCATAAATAAATGCATTATCCATATTACATAAGCATAACATGCATTCATTTGGTAGAGGGTTGAACCAACAAACCCTTAAATCATATAAAACACTATTCAGAAAACAATCGCAATTTGAAAGAGATTCGTTGAACTACTTAGGCTTTATCCAGGCAGAACGATTCTCTGAATTCATGATTCCAGGAATAGAATAATGCAATAGTTATACAATAGAAATTCCAAACTTTTAACAAAACGGTGGTGCTAAGATGCACGATCTTTCAACACGATAAACACGACCGTGTGAGTAATTTTCACTACACACGAGCATCTTCGCTGGGTGTGATAAAGAGCTTTTTATATTCCACTGAATAATTCAGAAAAGGCGCGTGCAATATTGAACGTATTTCCCAAAGCATGGTGAATTCAACGTTCTGTCCAGGTCCAAATTCATTTTAACTTCACAGAAAATATGATTGATTTTTTCATTGGCTCCTGCTCCTACCATCTACCATGCATATGAAAAAAGTTGCAGGGTTGTCCATAACCTTTTCCCGCTTTGTATATCAACCTCTGGCTAAGACATTTTATACTTGATTTTAAACTTGAACTTGAAGTTTGTTTCAATGCGGATCTAAGGTGAAATTGTAATATTATACATATAATATTACATTATATGAGTTTAGCAGCACACGAAAACGTATCGCCATTAGAGCATATGTATATAACCTTATGATCCTGGCACTGGGACTGGCTACAATGGGTATGGCTACAAATTCATCCTCCAAAGTCAAATGCCAAACTAACAAATACTAAATATTACCTGCATTATATTATCTCATCTATTCTAATGTAGTAACTTACTTTAGACTTACTTAACTGGTATTGACTGCAGGTATTTGAACACAGAAAATATAATTAAAAGATCAACTCACCTTAATATAACTCCTTGGTCACCACTGCACCCGAGCACTAGTTAAATCGATATTTTATTGTATTCTTGAGGAAGGATTGTTTTGCAGGATATTTTTGCTAATAGATGCTCTGCTATTGTCCGTGTCCGCAATACTGACACATAACGTGATGAGTAATGGTGTACGACCAATGGTTGGTGGTCATCTGCCGCCGGTCAACGAGATACGAGTGTGGGGGAGGGTAGTTGGTAGTTTTTGGTAGAATGTAGAAAGTGCTGCCTGTCTCAACGATGTATTTTACCGTACCTGCAACGTATCACAGACGTAAAATTATTTGGGAAGCAATAAAAAGTCACAAGTTAGCACTTGCCATTTGACATTTGCATTTTGCAGAATAAACGTTTGTATCGTTGTACATCCTATGAATATGTTTGTCTTGCCTTAGAAATAACCTGTAGAACAGCCGGTGAATTATCCGTTGTCCAGCTTTACTGCAAGCAAATACGTGTGTCGTGTGTCAATTTAAATATAATTCAGCAACAAGAACAATGTTCTCGGTTTAAATGACACTTGCTGAAAATTCACATCACCAGTCGGCGGGTGTTTTACACATAAGTATAAATACAATTCAATTCACATTTGACAATAATGTACGATACACAGAGAGCACAAATAAGAGTCAGATGTATTTGAGTTCAATGTTCACTAGCTCTGGCGTTATGAGAATTCCTATAATTCGTATCCTACAACCTACAATGGATATGGATAACTTCACTTTATCTTTGTATGCGGTGAAGAGCAGCAGCACTTGTTACTATTCAAGTCAGAGTCAGATTAAGAACTGCCAGAAGAGCCCTGTTGTCTGTATTCAGTCAGTATAGCTTGAAGCTTTTTGGTGAACAAAAAAAAACCTCTGCACAACAAACACATGCTGTTGCAATGCAGCAAGTTCTAACAAGAGGTATGCAGTGTATGCAGGCAGTAGTGTAGCCGGATCGTCGGAGCGTTCTTGTTCCCGGTTCTTCGTTCCAGCCAAAAAATACAGTACAATTGCCTCCAACAAGACTCAAGATCTTATACCACTCTACTACATAGCAGTACCACCACGCACCCTTACACCACCCTCTGAAATCTTGACAAAACAAAGATTATATTCCAGTTCGAGGTCCAGCGCTAAATGCTAGATGTGCATGCTAGGTAAATATATCTCTGAACTGAAGCAGATGAGAAAATCCCACAACAATCCTCATTTTCCATTATTATGTGAGCACCACCCGGCGGCAGCATAGCAACACCGGACTTCGGACATAGGACGCGGGGGTAGAAATGCATGCATTGCCTTCTTCCATGGATCTTCTGTCAAACTTCATGGAATTTTTTTCTACTTGCACGCACTATTACGTTGTCCTTATAAGTACATATACTATATAAATATATGTATATGCATTATGTATTCATTCCAGTCCAGCATCCCTTTATCCAGTTTATTTCCTTATTCCCATAGAGCATAGATGGCAGCACAGGCGGGGCTCTGTGCTGGACGCAGTAGAGGCGTAAGCTATGTGGAAGGGTCTG
>JAQFYT010000007.1:0-61997 GCA_034694925.1 Ceratophysella denticulata
AGCAGTCTGCAATAGGCCCGCCGTGGCCCAAGCAGCTGAGTTATCCTCACTCCTTTAACATACATACATACATACATGTAACGTACTTTCAATTTTAGAATCAGATATTTTGAAACAAAGGTTTTACAATAATTATATGTCATGTATGCTGTAGATGAAGCCATATAATGCAAATCCATTAGATACGTGACCTAGGTACAATAAAACGCATACACCGTGTCATCGTCCCATAAATGAGCACAGGTGAAGGGGACGGATTTGGAGTGCTGAGCTCGAGCTCACGCGTCCATTTAATCTTTAATCTTCGACCTAATTCATGACTCGTGCACAGAAATGGAGAGGACCTCAACGATAAGTTTATATGGGTGACTGAAGATTAGTCATCAGCACGAAAGTTAATATCCCTGCACGACCTCAACTACACCACTTGAAAGTCTCAGCAGGCTACCCGGCACGAGGAGTAATGGTTGTGGAATTGATATTGATACTCAATAATTGCATGGTTCTCGGTCAATTTAGCTTTGCTTTTTGGACTATCAATAAATAGTTGAACGTGCCATTACAGCTAGTGCCATACGCAATTTGCTACCATCACAATTAACGATTGCGAGACAAACTGCGGCGATATGCGTTACGATTTCTGCAGAAACCTAACAACGCGTTTTCTAGATATGTATAATTTTAAGACAGCGTCAAATAAGCGGAGCTTAAAATACTTAGAACCAAATTAATTCTAAATGAAAGTAACAGCTCTTGAGCGGGAATTGAACCACATCCAATTGTAATATCAAGTTACAGACTTGGGGTGTCTGTGTTGTCTTTATTACTGGGCAGTCGAGTATAAAAAAACGTTCAGAGTGCTGTCCTGAGTACAAAAAAAAATCATGAACAATGGTGTCATCGTGAGCAATAAAATAATAAAAAAATTACAATGAAACTCTTATATGCTAAAGTAAGGTTAAGTATAGAAGTAAAAGTAAAGTAACGATTTGACTTGTTGACTTGTTGTAGTAATAATAACAAGAGGAGTTCACTCGGGTCTTCACTTGAGTACAAGCGTTAAGTAATACCATTTATTAATCATCTGGCCATTGACCCCTTCATCAGATATGAATGGCCACATGTCGATTTGGATTTGCACTATTGAGAATAAGATTTGGTGGGTGGCGGAGCGGGGGAAGTGGTGGGCCGTGATGATTGGCTGGGGCGGGACTGAGTATCGTCTGCGTCGTTCCGTTCCCCATGGACATCACTAGAGCTCGCTGCTGAGGCGGCGGGGGGTGGGGCTGGTACTGGGGTGGTGGGTGACTGTGGGGCAGAGGGGGTGGGACGTCCGGCGTTGCCGTGTGGTAGTGGGAATGGGATTGGGAACTCGAGCGCATCGTGTGCCCCCGGGACATACCCGCCTTGACTTTGACATCGGGCAGAGCATAGCGGAGCTTGTCCCAAAATCTCTGATCGTCACAACTGAGGTATGTATGATTCTTGAGGTAAAGTCGAATATCCGGGTCGAGATCCTTCGACGGAAGATCACCCAGTAGAACTATTATCACTCTTCGCTGACGATCCTTGAGTACTGAATGGTGGGCCGATTTTACGTCACTTCGACTCCATTCACCTGAAATTGATAAAATAGTCACGATTAGTAAATAGCTCGTGATTTGAATGCTAATCTAAATTGCATAGTTTAAAAAAAATATAAGTCTCACCTTTCAGGAAATGTTGAGACAGAACTAATACTGTTCTCCGTGAAGCTTCGGAAGCTTGCACAATGGTATCCGCTAAATATGTTCCACCCGTGGGTAAGTCCCTGTAACGGAGACAGAGTCGATAGGCGGGTTCACGGCGTTCTAACTCAGCTGCCAGGACCTGCCGCACCCAGGCTTCATCTTTGGAACTGTATGACACGAATGCGTCGAAAAGCTTGTCCCGCTCCATCATGGGTTCTGAACAGGAATGAAGTCTGAGACCAAACTTGGCGTGGGCCCAAACCCTCAACGGCTGACGCCAGTAAAAGGCAACGCAGCCCATCACGCCGAGAAGAATTATCACCGTGGTTAAGCTGAGCACAGGCGGGAGATACTCGGCCCAGTTGCTAGCCTGCTCCTCAGCAGGTCGTTCAAGTACGCTTAGGTCAGTGGTACTCGAGCAACGGTGATTGCGTTGATCCAGAAGTCGTACGACGACCAATTCACTTGACCCTGATCGATTGATCCGATTGTTATTGTTGTATACCTGATCTACACAATGTACTTGAGCAGCATCATTCACTTTAGCCCCATAATCCAGAAGCCAATCACGAAGTTGGGTAGCAAACCCGCATTCACATGACCACTCGTTTCCGCGAAGCGTGAGTTCGTTCAGAGTCAATCCGAGTCGTCCAACTTCCGTGGTCACGGACCAGATGGGAAGATCCACGAAGTTATTTCCATGAAGCCAGAGCACTCTCAGTTTCCCAAGTCGAGCAAAAGTTTCATTTGAAATCCAGGAAATACTGTTTTGATGAAGGTAAAGCTCTTCCAAGTTATCCAGCTCATCAAATTCAAATCCTTCCAAACGTTCGATAAAGTTATTTTCGAGATGAAGCGTGCGTAGCTGTTTGAGTCCGGTCAGACTCCGGTTCTGAATAACTTCAATGTGTGACCCATTCAAGTACAGAGCTCGTAAGTTCTTCCTTCCGATGAAGGCATGTGAATCTAGGGAAGGTAACACGTTTCCGTCCAAATACAACTGAGTGGCGTCCATGGGAATGCGAGCTGGAATGTAGTTGGATTCGAGCATGGAACAATCCACGACGCTGACGGCCCAAGCCTGGTCATGGTAACAGGTGCAGTTGGTCGGACAGGTCATTTGACAGTCACAGGCATCGTAGTCACAGCAGTGACAGGAACCAAAGCAATGACTTTCATATTTGCAGAGAAACTGGCTGGCTGGAACCCTCATGTACTCTACCGCCGCGGCCATTCGTTCAAATTGAAGGGAACACTTGACGTCTCCAGCATCGAGCAGTACGGGATAATGTGTCGTTCCTTGTTCAGCTGCGTCTGGCTGAATATTCTGGAGCCACTCCATAGAACAATCACACTGAAGTGGGTTTTTGCCCAACAGGATTTCAACCGGTGGTCGATCACGGGCTGGGGAGAGACGAAGCGCGTTCTGGTCGAGCTTGGCTAGGTGGTTGTTGGCCAGGTCAACGCGTGTCAGATTAGGCTTCCGGAAGAAGGTATAAGGTTGCACAGTGTGGATCCGATTCCGGCGTAGAATGAGCTTTTCAATTGAGTCTGGTAGGTTGGCGGAGCCGATCTCGGTCAAAACGTTGTCAGATAGATCCAGTGTTCGGATTCGCAGACTTTCCACGTGTAGGCAGGTGGCCAGGGAGCTAATCTGATTTGCCTGGACATTTAGAAGCTGGAGACGAGATGGGAATTCGGCATAATCCAGTTCCGTCAAGGCGTTACCTGTAAATTACAAAAATTACTGAAATTATAATCTTGCTCTTATCAAAATACTGAATGTGTGAATGCCTATTGTTTCAAAATATCAATCATTTCTTACCCGAAATATTGAGCCAGAGAAGATTAGGAACATTCCGAAAGAGGCCAGTGATATTCTGGATCTTGTTCACGTCCAGCCGAATGGCATGTAAATTAGGATTATTGTCAAAAGTTCCGGCCTCCATTCCAGTCAAATTATTCTCAGCCAAGTTAACAATTTTGAGCGAGGGGAGCTGAGAAAATGCTTCTTTACCTACTGTGCGAATCCGATTCCCGGTTAATCGAAGCCCGTACAGGCTGGGAAGATTCTGGTAAGAAGTGCTGTTGATTTGTGTGATTTGGTTTTCCCCAAGATCCAGCGTCCGAAGGGAAGTGAGATGGCTGATCCCAACCGGTACTCCTTTGAGCTGATTTCCGCTCAGATTCAGATCTTCAACATTGGAACAATTTTTGAAAGCATCGGCTTCAACTACTTCCAGTTTGTTATTGTCCAGCGCCAAGTAGCTTAGGAGATGGAGTCCACTGCAAATCCGCCCGTCCAGTTCTTTCAGGGAATTATGGGACAATATCAGCGTGTGAAGATGTGGCATTCCCAGAAACGCAGCCTCGTTAATATCCGAAATACGATTATTCTCTAAACTGAGGATTTGCAGGGAAGTCAGATCTCGGAGCAGAACTGCATCAAGCCTCGTTATTCGATTTTGAGCCAGATTGAGCACATTGAGACGCACTAGTCCGCGAAACGTGTCTCCCGTGACCCATTCACTACTCAGGTCATTGCTGGAAAGGTCGAGTACAGTCAGGTGCTCGAGTCCGGAAAATAGGCCGGGGGCCAGAACGCCTAAGGAATTATTCTGCAGGTAGACTTCTCGCAGTCCGCGATTATCCTTGAAGAATTCTGGTGGGAGAGAGGTGAGCTCATTTCCGGCCAATGACAGAATCGCTAAGGCTCCCAGTCCCAGCAACGCCCTCTCTGCTGCTAACGTAATCGAGTTTAGGTCAAGACGAAGCTCTTCCAGCTCGTTCACAGCCACGAATGTCGCCGGTGGTAGCAGCGTAAAGTGATTTCCACCCAGATCCAGTGACCTCAATCGATTTCCACATGTGTTCGTGGGATTGGTTGGGTCAGTAGGCAAGATTCCGATTGACCGGAAGTCACGTAATCCGGATCCGGAGAGGTTGAGGTGTTGGAGTGCGGGAAGAAAGCAGAGGAAGTCACTGGGCAGAGAAGACAGACTAGTGGTGGAGAGGTCAAGGGACTGGAGCTGAGGAAGCCCTCGCAAAACGCCTGGTTTCACGTCTAGCGGGGCTGGTGGGCGGGAAAGACTAGTATGGGCTCGAATGGTGAGGTTTTGGAGGTAGGGCAGGTAACTCAGGGCACCTGGCGTGATTCCAGCTATCCGGCAAGCTTCCAACCGGAGGTCCCGCAGATTCGGCACCGCCATGAAGACACCATGCGATAGAACGAACCCGGAGTCCTCTGGTGGTGTAGCGGGTGAGCATTCGACCCAGAGCGATTTGGCGTGTTCTGGTCCCATGCCGTAAACTTCCTCTTCGACGATGAGGGAGGAGCGAGCCTGAACAAGGCAGTTCAGTCGGTCGAGGTCGTTCACGAGGCTCCAATGACATTGTGGCGGATGTAATCCAGCCGCTAGGTGGCAGAGGTAGCTCAGAACGATGAGCAAACCTCGTAGTCGCACTTTCACCATTATTGGTTTTGAATTTCACCGGCACTTGACATTTCGGACTTTGGCTTGTCTGCACAACTTTGGCATTATCAGATAAAATTCTGAGTTTATTCACTAATTAATATTTACGCTGCATTTCGGCAAAATCTCTTCTGGACTGTTTGAGTCAGTCGATTTATATGAAATTCCCCGACGACCACCTGTATGGAACTGAAGCTGAACCAGGAGTGAGACCTCGGTGTCGACTGAACACAAATACGAGGGTGTAGAATAGCGGGGGAAGCGGAATGTTCCTCTGAATCAGTTTGTTCAATGTAACTAGTCCTCGTAAATTGTTGTTTGCCTGTCGAGGGTTTGGGTTAATCCACACCAGTAAAACCAGGTATTCACATATAGGGTTGGTTTTTTGGTTAGTTGGCCGTGTGCACAGCGCTTGTTTCGGAATCTAGTTAAATCTCCTTGTGTTCACCCCTGCAGAAAAAAAATAAATAAAAAAAACAGGATTATAGTTATGGTTTGGAATTGGAAAAACGGAAACCTGAGTTTTCCATAAGAGCTAAAGGCAGTAATAATAATGTGTGTGTCTGTCTGTATGGGGAAAGCTCCTTTTCTGACACAACTCCTCTTCCATTATTCATGTTTATTTAAGTTTCAACAATATCAATTTTTGAGCTCTCGGCATGGGGCAGAGCTCGGGAAAATTTGGAAGAGCCCAGCTTTCAACCTGGGATGGTCTTCAAGTCAGGAGATAAGTAAACACAGTATGAGGAATGAGGGATCAGCTACCACGTAATATGGACTACACGAGATAAAGGCTTATAATTCATTCTTCCCAACTTTAAAACCCATTCCTTGTTTAACGTCGAGAATACAGCTGTAATAAGACAGGCAATATTTTCAGAACATATCCTGAGCTTTTGCTACTGAAATACACCCTCCGGCTTAATTCAGACTAAAAATTGATTCAGTTTGTTGGAAAGAAAACACGTCCGGTTTTTGGAATTTGGAGAAAAATTCAATATTGGTATTATAGCTCTATTTTTCCCCTGTGGGAACCAGAGCTGGCCAGCAAGATTAAAGACAAAAAAATACATTTCCCGTCCATTGCCAGCCATGGGCAATATCATCCGGAAGCATAATATGAATAGGTATATTTAAAAATTAACACGAACATTAGTAATAACGACATTTTAATATTCTAGTGAAAACAAGGCATGTCCAATTACAGCAGAAAATGACAGTATTACTGATATAGCGTGGCTTTACCCGTCGACTCCGATGGCGTGCAGTTGTTCAAAAGTGACGACGAGCTCTTTTGTCAATACACTATGAAATGAAATATGCATAAAACAGGCGGATAATGGGCTGTCAATTATGTTAACAACGTGAATACATACCTGGTCTAGGTTCAATTTCAACCGTGAGAATTTCAATACTTCTTAAACGAATATTTGCAGATAGCTTTATGTTAAATTATAGCTTTGAGATGAAATTAGCGCTTTTCTGTTAATGCTAAAAAGGAATGCCTACATCAAAATTCCTGTCTGGCTACCTAGTTCAGCGAATATCTGCCTGGATACAAGTCCACATTATTTGCATTTCTAAAGACACTTTGTAATGTAATATTCCTCTACAATGCAATGTGGACTCCCTTTGTCCGCTAGTCTTTCGGGTAGAAATTCCCTCAATTGTGGGCTTGACGCTGGTAACAATTTGTGATGTCAGGTATACCTTCAAGTGTCAGTCAGTCCTAACTGACTGAAGCCTCTGTAATAATGCAGTGTATACCATGTATCTACTATCTACTGTGTACACGTCGAATTTAGATACCAAGGAACTCACATACAGTAGACAGCGTTTAGATAAGATGAGCTCTTCTTCTCTCCGCTACGCAAATATTAGCTTTTTCGGGAGAAGGACAGGAAAAGAAAAAAAAGTCGACATGGTCCATTGAGCCTGTAATTTGTAATTAGGCCTTCTCAATGTCGTAGATCCTATTCCAATTCAAGCCAAAACCCCTCCTAGGCAGATAAAGGATTAGCCTAATGCTTCATTCCACTAATTGAGCCAAGGTTTCGGCAGTGGCGGTCGCTGGTGGAAAATGCATGCTGAGTACAGGCTAAATTGACGATTTTCAATATTAACTAAATTTGCACGTCATTTAATTCAAATAGATAAGATGTAACCAAATTGGTTTAAACTCGTATCATTTAAATATTTAGCTTAGCTAAACCCTGGTTTGTCGTCAAGTCCAACTTTACGGTAACGATGGTAGAATTGACTCGACTAACTTCATGCAAAACTTTGTCGGATGATCCTGACGCTTGCCCCCGCCACTGCGGACCACACCACAAGGACATGTAAGAAATTAGGAAAGCACGGACTTAGACGAAGGCTCCCTTTTATTTTATGACTCCTTTGTTGACATTGCTGTTGACAGGCAATTAGGAGACACTAATCCCTTTCTTCCTCATTCACTTCCACTTGAAAACGGAGAAGCCGAGGCTCAGTTGCTATTGCTAATGTAATTTCAAATGCCTATCCGCTCAGAGCCAGGCACTCAGGCATCAGCTCAGATTCGGGAATTAGGATTTTTTAGGATTAGGTTTCTCCTCCTTATTATGTTTGAGGCAGATGTGAAAGACAAAAGCCTTAGTTTTAGGGTAAGCACCATCCATCCAGACAGCCAACTGAATGGGCAGGATTAATTTGGCTCGAAATTCCTAAAGCTCAGGAATTGGGTGAATTTTAATCTCCGAGCTGTTTCCCACAACTATCTTATCCACCGAATTAAATTTACGACCTTCAAGCATACATGAATACACATACACAGCAGTTTCATCTAATTCTACTTTAAATCTTTGTTTTGTGTGCGATAAATTCAGAATTTTGCGATTCAGACATGTTAAGATTTATCATTATCACTATTCTGAAACTACTGCCATTGGAAACTGGAACTGTCTCGTATCCAGGAATATGGATAGCTTCCAAATAGAAAGACGGATAGTACATATTACTATACCTACTGAATATTTCTAGAGCTGCCGTAATGATCTCGTTAGCTCCCAGAAAAACCTAAAATTGTGCCAAACCAAACATTTTTTGAGATTCCAATTTAAATGCTCCGCATTCGCACTCATATACTTCTTGTAATTTCACGGTGCGTGACTCCAGGTCCAGGGTTCTGTAATGGAGGAATATAATACTGTGGGTATCGGTTTCCTTGCCATAATAGCCTGACTGCATGGAGTTTGGGTTTCTGATAGGATCTCATTCTCTATTCAGGAATAAATAAATATAAAAAGTAATGGTTGGACGCTAACCCCCGTAACGTCGTTCCGATTCCAACACAAATTACATTCCCTCCACCACCGCTGCTGCCTTCAATTGTGTTGTTTGGTTTGGTGCTACTTTATTGTTCTGTAAGACGATCTAACCACGCTATTCTGACAGGTATGCAAGCAAGCAAGGCAATATGGCATATCCTTCACTACGAGAACGGTGAACAGAATGGAATACAAGCCATGGCAGGTAGCCTCATTTCTTGTAGACCAGGCCAGGGAGGTATTATGGGAATGACTTGCCAGAAATTCATTCAAATTCCAAATCACTCAATAACATTACAATATAGCTCATGTAGAGCGTGGTTTCTCTTGGCTTTGTTGTCACTACTGGGGCCAGTAACTTACATATCATATTATTGTAATATTTGGTAAGGTGGAACCATTGGATTTATTTAAACTAATGCTGAGGTCGGATTAAGTACAGTATATTTGGATTTCGACCTCGATCTCAACCATTCTAAATCATTGGGTTCTACGGACTGACTTAGAAATACAATACGGTTGCAAGGTCGCATATTTCAAAGGCGCGTTATAAGAAAAAACACCACATGCAAATTAATACAAATTTCAAATATATCATCCAGTAAGCATTCACAGTCTTGTTCAATTCAATGCTACTAGTAATTCGTATTGAATTTTAGCGATACTTCGTTAGGTGAACATCTGCCATAATGCATTTATATGCCGTTTCTATACTTCCTATAGCGCATAATAGATGAAATAAATTCATGCACCTATCAGCATCTTAACGCAATACCAATTGATGATACTTTCGAAAATATAACTTCCATATTTCACTCAAGTTTGTCTCAGTATCACGTAAATTAACCATTTGTCAAACATTGTGACTCATTGAAAGCTGTCGACTTCGTACAATGTAGTAATATTAATTATATATAATAAAAGATGATACAGATATGCCTTTCCAAATAAGCTAACGTTTACATGTATCAGTGTATACGATGGCATATGACTTCATCGTTGAGGAGGCGAGGAAGTAATGCAATAATGCCTGATTGGGCATGCACTCAATTTGAGGCCATTACCGGTCAGTTCTAGTGCCGATCTGCCACGTTAAAGATGAAGAATGATGAGGACGCGGAAGAATGGTTCGGCTTATCGGGAGATGGATCAGTGAATGACGTGGGCGTGGTAAGGGTTACTGCTGTGATCTGTGAGTCTATTGTTGAAGGGTGGGTGCACTCCAAAGTCAACAGTTTTCTTCTGAGAACGGAAACTAAATAAATTAGATTAAGATTTCTGGGGAGAGCAGGCTGGGCAGAATTGATTCTGACTGGGTGCCCATATTTGGAATTCGACCTGTTCCCAATAAGCAGCTTCCCAGAGAGCACAGAGAGACCAGGACGGAGCGCTCTTCATTTCCTCCTTGATCTCAAGTGGTGATAGGTAGGGAAGGTCTGTCAGGTCTAGTTTTCTCTGAGTTATGTTAATGCTCTGTTTGTACGACTCTCCGTTTTTATTACCTATCACACACTCCGAACACGTAATCATAAATATCATATCACATGGGCCACACTATTCAGCATAAAACAAGAAGGGGGAAAATAGTTGAGATACATTTCTGTCATTGGCAGCTCAAACAATCGTCGAAATGGCTAAATGTTTTTAACCGCAAATGAGCTATCAATCAAGGAAGCATTAACCAGATTCATAATTTGAAGCGTTCATACTATGCAGAGATATAAAATCATGTATTTTAGATAGAATGTGCATTCTTCTTACGAACAGACATGATCTTAGTTCATATAAGACCACTTCTGGTTTGAAAAGAAGAAAATTTTAATAGCAGAGAAGGTGTGGGTGCTAGGTTAATGTTCTTTGAGTCTTTTTTGTCGACTTTGGGTTCATGTTCTAAGGTTGTATTTTGTATTATGACTATTGCCATTCCCTCTGGTATGTTTTGGGCTCTTACTCATTTTTAATGGGATTTCAGAGTTTAGATTACTGCTTGCATAAGGCTTAGAGGCCAGTTAAGTTTCCGAGTGCCTCAAGAAGTACCTGTATAAATGTAGAGTTAATGTGAGGCTGTGCAGTAAAGTAATGGAATGAGTGAGATTCGTTCGTGAAGAGGGGATGAGGGAGATAGGGTAATAAAAGATGAGCTGAGGAGTCCTGAGTGCCGACTCGTTATAAATTTTAATGGTTCACTTACTTAGCTCGTCTTCTGTCTACAGCTCTTCGACAGGAAGGGTCATGTAGAATTATTTAAGCTAATTTACACCTTTTTTTTTCTTAAAAAACTCAGACTGGAGTCACAATGTAAATATTGGCTTTCAGCAGGTTATTCCATACTTGTATTTACACTGGACATGTTTTTGTGCAATTTCGTAAATTGCTTTTTCTTTGGGGCAGAAAAATGAAAAAAAGCTTCAAATTCATATTTAATGCCGGCTGGTTAGCGATACGGAAACCTACTGCTGGATAGATTAAGTAGTGTTGATACTGGATCAACCCTGTGCTAAAAATTTGACGTGTTTACTCACACCTGGAAAAATAGGCGTGGCGTGATCGAATTCGAGTTTTGGAATTTTTGAAGGCGTCGATTTTGCCGTTATGTACAGAGGGGTGATTCAACTATTTTGCACAAAGTTTGTCTTATTTTCAAAACAAACCCTGTCCTCTGTACTTCTTTCAGGTTAGGCGGTGGGTCAGATTTGAAATACCAAATTTGCTAACGAGCTACTGTAAGATATTTAGGCTATTAAGTTTAAAAGTATTCAGTGTAATACCAATGGTATATACTAAAACTCAAATTGAACTCAATCCAAATCAATGTGACACTATGGGTACATGTATCACCGGTAAAAAATGCAGAAATATTTCACAAGTTGACACTTTTCATCTGAATTTCGCACATCTGCATTCCAAAGTCATGAATGAGCATGGATCCAGTTGGTGTACTGTAGTCCAATAGATATTTACCTGTCACATACTTGAGATTGTCTAACCAGGCTTGTAAATGAGTCGTAAGTCAGGCGGAATGGGGCAGAGCTGACCAGGATGATTCTGTATAAAATACGATAGTAAACCTGCCTGAGCTGACCTGAATCTCCTTTTCCTTTTCCACATGAATAGAGAAAATGAAGCCTTGTCCTAACTCCTTTTAAAATTGAAATGAATGTTTGGTTGGTCTCCTGGGCCCAAGACGCACAGCCATAAGTCATAAAATAATGTGTGGTTTGGTATTATCATCACAAGGAATTTTCTTGCAGGTTAGACACTACAATACCTACACACTTTACTTGAAAAGTTCAAGTTACAAATGGAAGGAAGAAGCTGCAAGCACAGTATTTCAACGTAACACTACCATGGCTGCCGCAGTGGCACCTTCGCCCGACGTTAGCATTCAAAATGGCGCGGAGGTGGGTACATTCAAATTTCGAAAATTAATTGATCGGGTATGCATGATTATTATATTTTTGTTAATATTTATCTCGTCAGAAATAATGCAAATTTTAATAGAATATCGAATATTTTAGCCGGTCTGCCGTATCGTTGCACCGCCACTGCCTATTCACGCATATTCATATTCATACGGAAGATAATAATGCTACAGAAGGCAATGAAGCCTCCCGAGTGCGTGAATACAGAAGTGAGAAGATTCCTTAATTCTTATTTCGTATTCCACATTTTTCTTCTTATTCTTCGCGTCCATTGTGGAAGACCTGCCTTGACTTGACTCTGATTTAGAGCCCAACAGTGGAATGGAAATATTATTGTTATGGGATTTTTTCCTTCTCGGCATAGCCTTTTCTTAATGCTTACGGTGATGGTAAATGGTAATCGCTAATGAAATGATGCACCAGAGATTTCTTTGGAAAAAAAGAAAGAATTCTTTGGACTCTAAAGAATGGAATAATGTAGTTGGAAAGCTGAGCCGTGGCCTGGTTGCTACTGTGTGTTGACTCTATAAGGAGATGCGGGGTCGGGATCATAATTCAAGTGAGTGAACCACACCAGAACCACTTGAGAGGACTTCTCCATTGTTTACCATAGTAATTTGCAGTGGGTAGAGGGCATTCATCATGGACGGAGACAAGAGCGGAACTGCAATTATTGGCTACGTGTTGAGCGCTGCTCAGATCAATTTTGGGGTTGGAAGAAGCCCGTTTAGGGAAAGGGGGTGTGGGGAAATAATGGGATGTTCATTGCTCAAGTACCTCGTCAACGGGATACCAGGCCCCGACACTGCCAGACACCGCAAATTCCGGTAATTTCAAGACAAGCCTAAGCTAATGTTCCGAATAATAGTCGAAATATTTCTTGCATAACGCGCCGTGTCTGGTTTGTCTAGACAAATGTGGCTATGAGTTTGGTGGGATACGTGATTGTGTGTTGTATGTTTCTGACGATTTACAGTTGTATTTACCAGTAATTGTATTTTGAATTGACATCGGTGTCTATAATGGGCTTCTATTGATGCTTTTTATAATTCAAATAAATCTTGTACAGTGAGTACGCAAATTTTTTGTACACAAGCGTGTGTATTCTTAAACGTTTAATACGATTCAATGAATCTGGTTTGTTTCAGTCTACGAAAATCCGTATTTAAAAACTATGTTTACTTTACGGAATTCGTCAAATTGTGTATAATTCAATTGGGTAGACCACGCCACACCTTCTGGGTTTGTTAATTCAAAGCATGAAACTGCGAATTCTCCAGATAACAATTTTTGAACCCATCGGCAATAAAATACCAATTTTCGAGTTTAAGGAAAATTAGATGGTACTATTATCACATTTATCCTAGCTTACTTTAGTCACGGCCCTGCCAAAACGTGATTCATCTCTGCGTACCGAACGCAGAAAGCATGAATATGCTCTCATCCGAGTCTCGAATCTTTGAACTCGCGAGAACGGAAAAGAAGGAATTCTGAGTCATAAATACGTTAGGAAGTCAGTGAAGCACCTCGGCCGTTCTCAGATTTTAAATGGGCTACTTAAGTTAGTTTGGTGATGCCCTGCCCAGTATTCTCAGTATCTCTTGTATTACCCTGTATATCCCCTAATTTTGAAAAATATGGTCTCATCCGTCGGAATAAAGTATTTCGGCTTTCTCTGGAGTGCTAAGAGGGATAAGTGGATTTATTCCCAAGTACCTGGGTGCTTGATGGTTGACGATTATGGCCTGCGGCTCAAGACTGGTTCGGAATAGAAATGCTGGAGAAAGAGCTAATTGAAAATTGAAAAGTCGGGTAGTGTGCGGGGACGACAGGGAAACATTCATTCTGCGGTCTCTGACTTGGCTAAACAGGGATTTCATTAGGACCCGAGCTACATGGCTTTAAGAAGCCCATTAAGAAAGATTAATTGGTTTCTACTGCCTCGTGTACACCCGGCCGGCCCAGGCGAGAGAAGGTAAGCTGGAAATGTATGTTTGTATTTAATTGCTAATCTTCCCACAATCCAGTCAGGTCTCTTGGTTTCGAGATTCGGAGATGCTACTGAGGCAGGAGCCGAATGGACAAACCACCAAATCCCCCGACTGGGAAATGTATTTTCTTGTCTTCATAATTGAATTTATAGCTTCGAAACAAGAATTGGAAAACGAGAAATAAATAGGTCGCTCTTAAGACTCAAGCTGTTACGGTTAGTCAGTAAATACAATTAGTTACAAGTTTGAATTGAATCCCAAAGTTGATGACAAAGATTTTAAGACAAGCAAACTAAAGAAGTAAAGAAAACGTTGAAATTCGTACACCTGCTCAAAAATCCAAAATTGGCATCAGGATTTATGTTCAGTAAAATTAAACTTAAAATTCAGTCTGTATTTTTTATGAGTTTAATGCACTAGTAGGCATCCATCCGTGTCGTCTCTGGCAAAAAATATTCGTCATAAATAATACATACGTACGAAGTTAAGTGCAATAAAAAGAACAACGTTATATTATACTACCTGCAGCAGGAAGGTAGGCTATCTACTTTACATAAAGCGATAAAGATGCAAATACAATAGAGACAAATTGTTCAAAGACGTTTTTGCCCTACTTGGAGGCCCAAAGGACAAGTATTAATAAAATTTAAATTGGGCAAAACCTGTTTTTAATGGTTAAAATAGTCATTTTATGGTGGAAAATGTAAAATAAAGATATCAAATATATTGTATCAATAGGATACTGAGAATTCGCCTTGCAGAAGGCACTCTAGGCGTTATTTTTGATCTCGAACACGAGCGATAAAAGATAGGTATAACCTAAATCTTGTTTCAGCTGCAGAATACATAACATTATTGGGCTTATTTATTCAGCGTTGTTGGTACACAGAATGTAATGTTAGTATGTAGATAGATAGAGTGTGTGAACCAGAAGTTCTCCCTAAGCAGCCCCTTCCTTTGTCCGTTCCAATTTTCCAAATGCCAAAGTTTGTCTTTGTGGTTTTCGTTGTTGTTGCTGGGGAATAGAAAAAGAGGAAGGTGTGAAAACGGAGGTGTTTGGGTGTTCAAGTAACAAGATGTGGGCACACATATGTGCTTTAGAAAAAGTTCAGTCTATGAAATGAATATGTAAATATTTGTTTGTCATCACATTACATTGCACTCAAGTCAGGCTAAGTCAGGCCAAGTGTTTGGGTGTAAGTTAGCTAAACTGGCTGCAACACAGCAGCAGCAGTGGTACAGATATATCTTCTGGGAGTAGAATTTGAAGAGGAACAAGTCAAATAGATTAGTTTCCCATTAAAAATAACGAAGCGTGAAAATAAAACAAGGTATACAAAAGACAAACACTTGTATAATGTATTCCAATCCGAACCAAGGCAGAAGAGAGCGGAGTTAGTTGGATGCATGATGCATGGCTTGGGTAAACGTTGGGTGTTCATCTCCAAGATTCAAGGGTAGCGCGACAACTCGAAGTTGAAGTTGTTAAAAATTCAAATTTATCCGATCTTAGTAGTACTGTTGAATTTCATATCATAAATTACTTTTTCACCTTTACCACTAATTAAGTTTACTACTTTGGATGTTTAAGCTTTTGATGCAATTTTAACAATAGCAAAACACCAAACTTGAGCTTACGAAAATTACGTATTAGAAAATCGCATTCGGGTCGATTGTAGCCTGTTACATGTGTGAGTTATCGAATGTTAAATAATCTATATTTGACTGTAAATTGTGATCTTATTGTGTTAATAGTTGGACCATTTCGAATGATTGCATGCTTAAATAAATGTAACCTTAAGCACTGCACTTTTGGCGGTTTTTAGCATCCTTATTTGACCCATGTGCGTACCCCTTAAATCATTAAAATACAAGTGCTTTCGAAGTATTGTAAGAAAGAGAAAATGTGAGTTGTCGTAGAATTTAGACCCGCACGCAAGTCCCTGAGATATTCAAAGATAGACTAACTCTAACTCAAAGTTAGTGTTGAGAAAACTCTGAGATGGAATGCAGGCCTTAAAGTGCAAATAACATAACATGTCTTTTATTTTCTTTCGTAGGAGAATCCAGTCACTGAAGCCCAAAAGACAACGGAGCTTGACTGAATTTGAGATGAGATGGTGGTAGGCTCTATGGCGGTGGTGGGTGAGGAATTCATTTTCTTTCAAACGTATTCAAATATTTAGATTCACGAGGCTATGGGCCCTGAATGTAAATCTCAAACTTTGGGTTTGCCCTCGTCGTAGTATCAATATCAACTGCCAATGGGTCAATGCTTCGCACGGATTTCCTTAGCGTTAGGCTCCCGATTCAGGAAATTGGCTTTGGGTTTGCAATGTTTCTGAACGCATTCCAGCTGGATTTAGTATTCATAGGATTTTTCAACGCACAATGAATTTTTGAAAATAGCACATGGCTCCTAAATTTAATCGTGTTCCTCGACGGACGCTACGACAGTTTACGCCGTCAACGCATGATGTTTTTGTCCATTATGTCGAGGTTTATCTCACCTAAGACATCCATTGTGACTGAGTATGTCTCGGTGAGGCTGGAGTCAATTCAATTCAATTCATTACACATTTGCATTACATTAAGATAAGGAGAACTTGGGATGCGGAGGCGAAGTCAGGCCACGTTCAAAAACGGCTTTCAAACTGGTTAGAACTAAACAGTATACACAACACAAGAAACACGAAAGAATATAGCTAACAGCTATTTCCTATTTCAAATGCAAACACCGAAATGTGTGTACTTTACTAAATTAAAAAAATCCAGTTTGAGAGCAAAATATAAATTTCCTCCGTTTTACACAATTTTTAGCGTTTCCCCTTTCCTGGAATTTGCAACTTTCATAAACTCTGGTTGTAAAGGTTAAGGTATGCCCTATATAAACGAAGTGTGGGTCTTAAAGGGGCCAAAACGTGGAGTAGCTATTCGTCCAAACCAAAATTGCCCTATATACTTTAACAACAGCAAGTTTTCAAATTAACTTTTAAATTTTAAACATGAATAAGAATATCATGTCACTTTTTCTTGCCATGTGACAGCCTTTTCGCTTTAGAACGCCGTTTAATAAACGAGAAAGCTGATCCAGATAAGTAAGATGATGTGCGTGTACTGTCTGTCTCATGTCTACTAAAATACGGAATTTTGACAGACATTATTACACTCCGACACATTTCACACTGAAATTGTATCCCAGTTTGTATAGAAAACCA
Source organism: Ceratophysella denticulata (assembly GCA_034694925.1). Lineage (NCBI taxonomy): Eukaryota > Metazoa > Arthropoda > Collembola > Poduromorpha > Hypogastruridae > Ceratophysella > Ceratophysella denticulata. Next base: position 17,140 of record JAQFYT010000007.1, read on the forward strand.
GCCCATCCTGACATGTGAATGTGGAGTATATTGGATTATTCAACTCATAGTTTTAATTTTAAATGACTCAAGATCAGTTAACAAGTGCATCCTATGTGGTATTAGCTATATATCTAAAGGCTAAGAGTATTCTGTGTGAACTTCAATCATCGGGAAAGAATGATGATAGTGGAACGAGATTGTCTTTTTTCGAGGAGTGCTTGATCATTTCCGGTAGGCACTCGCTTTTCATCTCCTACGTGATTAAATTCCATTTTCCGAAAAAGTGTCAAAAAAAAAAACTTTGGAAGTGAACATCTGGATCCTGAGTGGGCTGATTGGTTACATTTTCAGTACGGTGCCTATCGTAGCCGTCGCCAGTGTCATTTTGTGTGGTCATCACCTTTACAACAACCATCCACTTCCGTGGCACTATTGTCTTATTATGTTTTTTTTTCTTTCCTGGTCGTAGGACTATAAATACAGGTTGGTCCCCAGTGATGCCTGTCGACTCAATTCACCTCACAATGTATTGAGATGGATTTCTTCGTTCAAGGAAAGAGATGAGTGGTCCGTATTTGGAGTGTAAAAAACACGGACCTAAGTTTTCTAGTGTTTCTATCAAACAGGGTTGTAAAAAATCAATATTTTGAATAAAAAAGAGTAAAGCCTTGTATCTTGACCTGTTCTTTTCTGTTGCTTGACATATTTGAAAATTTAAACGGGCGCTGCTACTGAATGTGTAATGGTATTCCTTCTTTAAACACTAAATTAGGCAAATCGAACCTGTGTTTTACACATACAGAAATGACACATTATCTAGACGATAATGCCGCTGTCGATATCGTTAAAAACTCGTGAGTTCACACGAAGGAAGTTGATTGGTCTAAACCATATCCAAGTTTCCAAATATTGAAATAAGGCACTTGGTTAATTTCTAATTCTAAACAAACAACAACCCTGTTATCAGAAATGTTAAAAGTTTGGAAGTTTCTGAACCCGCTAGGGCCAAGCAGTAAAAAAAGTAATGTTTTTAGATAGAGAAATATTGAGTACGGACGTAAGACGTAGGGACTACGAAGAATGTTGGAGAGACTCATTCATGTGAAACGCCTCCTGGTTTCGGATCCTTGGAACTTGGAAGGAATGAGTGATTTAGCACTTTGGTCAGGATGTATCCTGATCACTGATCTTAAGCAAGAAGGCACTGAAGCCTGTGTTTAACTTCCAATTCCATACGTCGGACGATACGAGTCTTCATCCCCTGCCCTGGAGCCACCAAAAAGGAAGGGCTCAATTGACGCGAAAAGGTACAAAAAAAACGCTCCTGACCAATTCAGCCGTGTCAATTGAGCCTACGTGTTCTAACTCTACTCTAATTGAAACTCCGTCTCATCTAATCTGACCTACACGTATTTATGTACACAGTACAGTAAAAATGTGAGGGTTTTTTGGATTTTTTTAATTTAACTTAAATTTTTGGATTGATTGGATTATGGTTGCGACTCACATCAGTTCAATTCTTAACATGTAGGGTCTACAATACCTTAAGTGATAGGCAAGTCGATTGATTCACAAATGCATGTAAACTTTATATGGTAAGTACTATATAAATATTGAATTGGGAAGTGGTAATATCGGGATACAATGTTTAGGGGCAAGGGAGATATATCCAATCCAAATCAGTCAATCGACTTTTTTTAAATCAAAATTTGAAGAACCAAAGCTTTCTGACCAAACTGCATTTAGAGCCAACATCCTTAACGCCAGATAATTCAGAGCTAAAACGCAGTGTCAGATTGCCCGAGTACCAGTTGACCTGGCTCAAATACCCTGAAACGACGTCCGTAGAAGCAAAAAAGTGTTTCTGTCTTATCTCACTTCCCTGAACTTATTGGCTATAAGTGTCGCCAGATCCGTGAATAAATACATTATTCCAATGCTCTTGACTCTCATCATCTTAAATAATACGAGTAGTAGTGGATGTCGATATACGCTACGGACACTGAGGCAGAGAACAATTTCTGGTCTGGTTCACAATGTTCCACTTCCTACCTACTGTACTACCTTCTTGTATAATGCCACATAATTTTTACGAGTCTCACCTCCGCCTTCGAGCCATTTTTGCCTGTCTCACACTTCTCACACTCAATTCCTTCTCTAATGCCTAACTTCCTCTAACACTTTTTTCACCATTTTCATACAAGAAAGTCCTCTGCTCAGAAGCTACCTGCCCAGCCCGCACGTAAGTATAAGCTTTAAACTTAAACGTTGGACATGAATTGACACTTTTCTGTATGGAAAATCACATTTAAAATCCGTTCGAACCAACGCAATTTTCATGTTTTTGATGCCTAGTCACGCGTCTCAACGTCGAAGTCGTCAAAGGCAGAGAACAACAAGTTTCCGGATTTTTTTAAACTTTAAATTAACTGTATTCCTGGGGACATGAATTATGATTTCACTTCAAAATAGTTTGGAAATGCATGGTAATCGTATTACTGAAGCTTTTTGCGAAATTGATTCATAATTCGTGCGTAATTTTGTAAACCCATGTGAGCAATTGCCGTGTCTATAGTTCCGTCTTTTCTTAAAGGTACGAATTGCGAAATATTGAGAAAATAAAAAGTTGAATTACATTTTTACACTATCGAATACCCTTATTAGGCTAAATGTCGATTTGTCAAGTCAAGGAACCTTGTACGTCCTTATTTGTAAAATCGACAATGGGTCAGGGAGTCAGTATTAGTTAAAATGTAAGGTTTGACTATGTGAAATTTTGCGTATACTTAAACCGTATATAGAAATCTCAACTATTCATTCAAATTATGCTCCATTTCTTATAATTTTCTCGAAAACCGGCAATCCGCAGTATAAAGTATAATTCGAAATGCGTAAATGCGTGAAGAACATATTATGTCCAAATAGCTAGCTGGTTTGGTAGTGTAATGGCGGAATGGTCTATCAAAATACATCTGAGACTACTTGAACATTATACCCACCTCGCCCTGACATGAAAAGGTAGGTCTAACTGTCTGAACTCTGTATATCGTAATTATATGGCGTTAAGTTGGAAACAATGGAGTGAAGAGGATTTCGTTTCATAGCCCGAGACCCGTCCCTCTGGGGCCAGGTTAAGTAAATTCCGAGAGGTTCAATCAAATTGATCCTGAGTGCAATAAAAAGAGAAGAGAGACGAAGAGGTCCACGCCGGACGATAATTGTGATCGTGAGTAAGCGATAAAAAAGGTGGGCTTTGGAATTTTATTTTAGAAACCTGCTGGTTGAATTAGCATAGGAGAGTTCCTACCACCACGAACGAGTCGATTCAACGAAAATGCTCTGTTCCATTAACAACGTTAGCATTTCCACGTTCCCAATGGGACCCACTGCCTAAGTCTTACACTACTCAGTATTCACGATGACTTCCAAGTTTGCCCCCCATGCCACTCGGCGGCTCGATTTCATTCTAGAAACCAAACCAGGGTTGGAATTCGGAATAAGTCAATTATATTGGGACAGAAACAATTGATGCATAATGCATATATATATTTGGTTCAATCCGAAGGTTCTTTAACTTCGTTTCGCGCGTGTGAATCATTCTTAGCTCAAACTATCGGCAGATTTTGCAATTCTATTCTTACACAGATATTCAGGGTTCGTACATCTTAGCCTGATATGGATCCAAAATTCAAACTGATATAATATTTATGGGTTAGCCTGCCTGCGATTTGATTGTGTTGGTACTAAATTTTTGTCATGCATGAAACATGAACATCTTACAAATTTGTGGCTTTGATTGTGGATATATTTAGTTGATGGTGTCGATCCTGTTATATTTTCAATACCAACGAAGAATGTCTAAAATTGTTTGTTTGAAAACATTTCTCTCTAATATCAGGTTTTCTGGATTTGCTCTAGAATGATATACCTAGCACTTATGTGAAAACAAGCTTTGTGATTTCATTCTGCTATCTACTTTATTGGTATTTTTATTGCAAACACTCATTGACGCTAATTAATTTGGAAACATCCACTGTGGAAGCAGAACGTAAAACTTGGATTTCACGTAAAATTAGCAATGGAACAAATCTAACGTAGCACCTGTTACCCGACTCCAGCTACATTTGCCAAAAAGTTGGTCAAAATACAAGTGATACGTGATTCTAGACCCCCAACCTACCAACCCTACCCAAAAACTTTGTCAACATTCAAATTTGAACATTGAAATTTTCATATTGAGCCTAGCTAGATATGAAACACCCCGAAAGACGGAGTTTTTTTCCTTGGCTAGTATAATAGAGTCATTCGTTCGGGGAAGCGGAGACAGGAGAGTGTTAGTAGAATATATGATAGTGGCAGGGACGTCGGGCGAATATATGATTATGGATGTGGTGCTAATGGGGAATTTTTTTTATCTCGCTCCGTCATATGAGCTGCTGGCCCGGCAAATGGCTGATTCTTTCTTATGTGTGCCCTGAAGTCCCTGGTTGCCTGCCTGGCAAGTGGCAGAGGCAGCAAGAAGCACACGGAATAAAGTGGAATAATAATCATAAAGAATGAAGTGGCTTCGTAGCCCAAGAAGAAGTGTGAGAAGACTCTTCTTCTTAGTGTGTAGATTTCTTGTACACAGACACACACTGAAATGGAGACAGAGAGGTTTTTGTTGGAATATCATATTATAACATAAGGAGAAGAAGGGTTAAGGAAAAATAGAGCTCATCACTGTATAAATCTTCACCTCGTTAGCTATCGGCCCTCACAATCATCAGATCAAGGTAGACCAGTTTTTGGAATACCTTAACCCCAGACCAGGGCTTAGGCTTCCAAAACAACAACGCCAAGCAAACGTCTTGTCTCGACTAATACATGTGCCTGTCAATCCCTCCTCTCTGCTTTTTCCCTCATATCGTTACAATAAGTCAGATGAAACGAGGATATGTGTAATGTGGACTGGGCATGCATACGAATAGGGAAATTGTAGGCTATTCTACTCAAGAAATTATGACTGTTTTGTCTGTTACTCACTTGATAAGTTGACTGACAGGGCCAAAAACGTAATAACTGACGCCAGGGCTGTTTTGCGGGAATGAGCAAATCAAATTGTTCCAGAAGTTGGCAAGATGGCAAGTCGCAAGCTGACACTTGCACCTGTGACACTCAAATTTTGACACTGTTCTTATGCACTTTCGTACAGTATATTTTAGTATACAAAACTCAAGTCAGTTCTAAGTTCTATCAGACTTCCAAGCGTCTTCAACAATTTTGGGCAGAAGGTTTGCTGAACGGATGTCGGATAATATATTCAAGCTGAACGGGCAAATTTGATAATTTATTCCTGTTTTCACAAAAATTTCTAATGTTCCAAAGACGTGAAATGTCACAAGTTTAGATATTTCAGTTCAGTGTGACTCAAAATTTTTTAGCTTGGTTTTCGGTGATGTAATATTTTCAAATTCACACAAATTCTCAAATGTTTCAAAAGTTTTTTTTTTTGCGGTAACACCGGTGGTGGAGTCTATTCCAGTTATGAAATATGACTGCACTGACAAGATTTCGGTGTTTAACTTGAAGGCTTGAAGAGTTTTTAAAAATGTTCCAAAGAAGCCTGTAGAGTAAATTGAATAATATATATTTACTCCACTCAGTTTCTTTCTACTGCACGATGATAGGAATGTGTCCGAGGGTATAAATATTGTTCAGGGTTTTCCTGTGTGCGTGCGTGCGGGACCTGAATTCGGGCACACCTGAGACTCGACTGATGGGAAGTTGGAACCCGCTCTGTAGAATAACTATGGGGCTCAGATGTGGTTATTCAACCCCTGAATACAGGGCCATGGCTTTTCTACACGTTGGTCTGGCAAAAGCTCTTGCTTTCCTCCAATGCAATGGCTTGAGCTTGGCAAGCGGTAAATGTATAATGTGAGTGAGACCGTGTGCTCCTCATCCTAAAAAAGCAGACTGAATCTCTCGCAGTCGTACTAGAGATGCTTGCTACATGTTACATGGCAGCGGGGCATTAGCATGGGAGACTTGGCCTAACTTGCCCTGACTCGGCAGTATTCCTCCCTTCCATGCGGCCAATAAGTCTCTCCAATGTCTATTTCACTGTGTAACTTGTGTATAAGTGTAAGTGTAGAGCACTTACCATTACCATTTAATCTATTATTCAACTCACTTTTTTGAATTAGAGACAGGTAAGGCAACAAGAAGGTTAGTCGGTAAGACTATGGGTCTGCGATCAATTCAGCGTTGGTATTTTGCTTGTATTAGATGTCTGTTCATCAATCGAAAGTGTTTTTCTTTTCATTATTTATCAACGCTGATTGATGTATTTGTCGCTTTTGAAAATCGCAATGTCCTTCAAATATAGGAAGGTAGGCTTGTTAACGAACTTCTGCGACGCAATACAACTCGCAAAACATTAGTCGCGAAAACCCAGCGGGTCAAAGTATATCATGCACATAAACATGCTATATAGAGCCAGATTTGAGTAAAGTTGGGGAAAAATAACAAATAATGTTAAACATAATATAGTGTATCTAACATAATCAAAGTACTTCGTACCACGGAGAGCATTTCTTCGGGGTTATTCTACTGTGTTCGTTGTGCTCAATATTTTTTCGCAGCTAGAATTTGTGCGGTAAATTGGTTTGCAACACCATTGTAGCAGAACAAGAGTCTCAAATTCGATCAAGAGTTGCTGTACGTATAATCATATTGAATTGCGGCGACTTGTCTGAATTTCTTGGAATAATACAAAACATCGACTGACAATGCGTCTTATAGATTGTAAATATCGATAAGCGGAGGAACCCGCGGTCCAAATTACGTGGAAAGTATAGGTATACGGTATAAGACGAGATGCTATGTTGGTAGGTAGCATACCTTCGTAGCATCATTCCAAAGGGCCAACTGGTTTGGTTCCAGAGGTCCATGAAGGGGAGGTTTGGTGCACAATGGAGCTTTGAGTCGACTCGGTTCAACTTTCAACTTCCCATTGTTGCTCACCGCTCCAGTCAATCCAGCCCATTGTGATGTCAGGGTGACTACGAAAAATACTCGGCTGTCGAGAGATCCGGACATGCCACGGAAATGAGAGAGTCTGTCGAAGTCACTTCCCTCGTTTTCCAACACGAAAATTTAATTCAGAGTCAGACTCCTCGCTTCATATTTCATTATTACTAGGCCTATTATGTTGGTTGAAATGGAAAAAAAAGAAAATAAACCATTACAAACCGGTTTGGTCCGATCCGGGTTTTATCCAGGTCGGATGTCACCGATATCCGCTTGGAAGATAAGTGTGGATCGTCATGATTTTGCACGGCTATTCAACATTGCATTAAGGTAATTTCGCTTTTCGCTGGTTCCCTCCCTGATTTAGAAATCCATAAGCTCTACAGTGTAGTGTAGTGTCTGGTCTGTAATCCCAATTTCATTGTACAAAAATGCGCACAAATAGACGTTTCAATAATTGTGAAATTAATGAGCTCGAGCCGTTATTAGTTCTAATCCTATTTGAATTTTTCACGTTCAGATTCATCTTTAAGATGTTAAGATTCGTCCTTTAAATTACGTATACGGGTAGAAGGAGCGTTGAATTGACTCCGACATATGAGAATATGATTGAAGTTCGTATCTGGTTGAATACCGAGCCCTTGAGAGCATGGAAAAGACTACCTGGGAGTTATCGCTCCGTCTTTTGAGAATGGTGAAGAAGGTAAGCGGGGGTGCATCTTCCCTTGTTGGACGAGACGAAGAAAACCACTTGGTAGAGCGCTATAGCATCCCTGAATGTCTCACGCCGTCTCACCCCTTCTCGGAGCCTTCAAGCTTTGGGATTTTCAAGCAGCTAGATTCATCTTCATCTCACCAATTTGCCCCTTGTGATGCTAACGAGGCAAGGTAGTGGAGGAGATACCAAATTATCTCTCTCGCTCATCCCATGCATGTTATTACCAAAAGCTCACTACAGTCGTATCTCGTCAATTCATCCAGGGACTTTGGACTTCGGTCGCTTCGCCTGGTAATTCTACATAGAAAACCTTTGCATGCCTAATTTATTAATGTATTTTTCAACATATTCTGGCGAAAGCTATAGATTTACGGGTCTGTTAAAATCAACGTTGGTGAAACATGCTGGTTACCGCTCAATTTCTATCATTGAAACTGTTGCTGACCACAAAAGGTTAGCGATTGAATTGCATACTAAAATGAATTTATGGTCCAATTTTTACTTCTCAATGCCAGGTAATCCAGGTCAAACTCAAAGTCTCGAGTTATAAATGGTCAGAATAGGTCCAAATGTCGAGGACGAATCAACGGCAAATGCCTTGGTCTCCCAGTTATGGGTTTGAGCTCTTATGCAGAGTCTGTCTGTGTGAGGGTGAAGGAAGAAGGGGTTGGTCTGTCTGCAGGCTGTGGATTTATCTTCTCATTTTACACTCACACACTTAAGATTAGCTACAATTTATACATTGAGAATTGAGAGAGATGCGGGGCTTAGGGAATATGCCTGAATCATTTCCATGTCCACTTACTTTAGGATAATACGTATCAAACCCGGCTTTGTTCTCTTTATCCCTTTCTTCATTCTTCCAACCCCGGCTTCAATTCAAATATGTGTATTATATTCTAATCTTCTATGGCTACAGACGCATACGGCACTCTCAAAACAATCTTCCTCCAATCCTGTCCGGGAATTAAATCCAACTCTGGAATCTGGTTTTTTAGAGCTATCATGTGAACTGACCATTATGGAATATTAATTGCCCAGTAAGAAATGTCCTTTCGGAATGCAATACAATCGAAATGACTTACTTAAATCTAACTTGTATAACATAATTTAAATTTTTATAGAAATCATGCATTTCACATAATTTGAGCAATAAAACGTTATATTTGGTTACTTATTTTCCAAAATTGGATATAAACTGACAAAATTAAGCCGTTTTCTAACATCGAATCGTATTCCTTATTTCACATTATGTTCGAATAGCCAAAGTCAATTTTGGATATCGTATTTGTAGGTAACTTAAAATTCTCCTAGTCATAGATCGGGCAAAACGCTATTCCAACTAATGCAAGCATAAATTTACTTTTAGTAACGATGTGATTATGATATTTTTATAGCATTCCAATTATTTTCAAATTCGAAACATGTATCTGAAAATTGCACTGTGAAATGAATTCCATAAACTAAACACACGAGAACCCTTACTAAAGCACCTGTTGGTGACACAATCTGAGCATATAAACTCTTGCATTAATTTAGCTGGAGACATGAGCTGTAATCATTTCCTAAATATAAGAAATTGAGAGGGTCATAAAGTCATCAATTATGTACAGCGTGACTATAATTACTATAGCTCTGTTCCTTCGTTCACGAGGAGGCTGTCTGGAATTGATTATAGTCCGACCGTATCAACTACCAACTCCCAGAGATTAGTGCTGGAAGTAATAAGGAGAAAATGAGTTTGGAATTGTTTATGAATGGAGTCTACTAGTCGTAGTCATAGCGAAGCTCGTGGTGCCGGGATGTCCTTCGCAAATTTGCACACGGATTTTTGGAGTTGGTCAAATTTTGCAAATTTGTCCACAGTCGTTTCGGTAATTCGTTAACTTTACTTGGTTAAATATGGAATATATTCTACTTCTATATCAGAGAATGATGTTAAAAGGATTCCTTCTTTTTGTACAAGTTAAACTAAAGTAAGCCATAATTTCGTCAAACAGCATTCAAAATAGGTATTTCGTATGAACCGTATAATGATGAGCCGTATTTACCTATGGACAATTTCAATTGTAATTGATAGAAAATCCCTTCGAAATAGTCACGAACGAGAGCGTCTAAAATTCAAGCTTTCAGTTGACAAAATCGAATTTTCGTAGAATCCTGCCAACTGCAAATGAGTTTTTGAATTGCAGCGTGAAGTAATAGGTAAGGAATATGAGGCGTGCTTGCATCTCGATTCGTCAAATTATTTGGGTCCACGCGACAGAGAGCCCGGTACACCCTGCAACTGTGTGTGTGGGACTGGAGCCCGACACGGTGGCTGTGGGACTGCTGGGTTTGAAATTAGAATATCCTAATAGTATCAGTGATAAGATAAAAGGAACCGTTACGGGAGAGGCACACGCCTCCATTTTAATGAGAACTACATTAATGGGAGAGATAAAGATGACAGAAACAGGCTTTGCACGCGGAGGGTTTGTTGGACGGAATTATGAAAATAACGAAATACATGTACGACGTATATAGTAAAACCGTCGTTTGGTCGACCCTCTGCCAATCTCGGCTTCCCCTCTTCTTTTAAAATTAGCCAAGTTTTCGCCTTTCGTCTCGCTTTCATTATTCCCATGCCCCCTAGCTCCTTTAGTCACGCTGGTTGAAAATGGGAACGGGTACGATATGGGGAAAATGAAATCCGAGGGGCTACCTGTGACCATCGCTGTTCAGGACACTCCCGAGATTTCAGCAAAATCTAAAACGCAAAAATTGGTCATTCTGAACTCGCGAAATTGTAGGCGTTCCTAACGTAAGTACAATCTTAATCATAAAATATGAAGCTGTTTTAAATTTTACCTCTGAACAAAATAAAACTAAGTTTTAAAGATATTGCCCAAACCAATTTGGATAAAGTTATTGAGTACATCAAATCAGGTATATGTCGAAAAAACGTTATATATTTATTAAAAGTAAACGTCAAACATTAAATGCCAAGCATTTAGACTGTGTGTATTGCGGTGTGTTCCTAATTCTCAAGATACCCGGTCTTTTTGAAAACTTCTTAGAAATATGAAACGCGTATTTGGATTTTTAACAAGACCAAATCCCTAGAATTCAGATGGTCAAGCTTTTGCTAAACTAAATAAAAAACATGAATTTTGCTCCTGTTTCAACAACGGACGCTAGCATAGTAAAATCCACTCTCTGTTTCTGGGAACTTTGTGCCGTATAATCTTGTATTATTTTTTAGAAAAAAAGTTAAAGTCCCCGGATTTATCTCCGGAAAAAAGTCCTTGGTTCGTCGTCATGGGATAATTAGATTTCTTTCAGTGCCTCTTTCGGCGTCAGTCCTCGTCGACTCTGAGCTCCGATGATGAACTGTGATAGAGAGGAGATGATGTAGCTCGTGTTAGAAGGAAAGTGGATGGATACCCGGGTATCTTCCGTACATGAAAATATAAAAATCCTTGTTTGCATTTTCACACCCAACTGAGCTCACTTTTTTGGGTTAATTCCCTACTCGGGCCTCCGAGATCCTCGTGTACAAGGTAATTGTATTATGTGACAAGATTTGACTGGATTCAGGGCACAGACAGGCTGTTGTATTTCACTCGGCTTGGGGATAAGGACAGAAGTGAATCCTGGCTCTGGCTGGGCCCCTGGGCACAACAGCTGCAAAATTCACACAGGCATTCTGCGAGATTTGCTTCCTATGACTTCGCCGCCACGCCATTACATATCGTATTAGATATTTGCATAGGAGAAGAATTTTTGGTTCTCCGATTAATTAGCTAATGATACCAGTGTTTGGTTAATATTCAATTCGGGTAATTCTTTACATAGCTACCTCATTTTGTATTTGCATTTTGCATGTATTTACTTATCTTAGGGTTAGGTCTTAGGTCGCAACCCATACGAAAAATATGACTAGGAGTTTGCGTAATTGGTTGTAATTTTAATTGATACAGGAAACGATATATAAATGTTACATATTATGTTACAAAAATTGCTTGGTAAATTTTGTTTTTAACATTGATCAAATACATACTATTGCCCACACAGTATTATTGCGATTCTTACTTTTCAGGATGTCAGGCTTTCGCGATTGCCAGTGACATTGATGACATGGAAAATACGCTATGAAATGACCAATTAAACGGAACCCATCAGTTGTAAGTTTGGCGAAAAGGAAGATATTTTCCGTGTTAATTAGACAAAGTATCACAGTAGGCAAACGGTTGAAGTGAACAAGGTACTAAAACATTAGCATATTACCTACATCAAGATTCGAGATTTCACCAAATTGGCAGATGTGGATGTGGATTTTTACTTATACGTAGTTGACATTTGTGTAACAAGGCAAGGAAGCAAGTGCACAAGGAGCACCAGACGAACTGCTGTGGTGCTGATGGATGGCGTGTCAATGTTGGAATTAAGTTTGACGAAAAGGTTCTGCTCGAAATGAAATATGACTTGATTCTTGAAGAGCCTCCACCTCATTGAGTATTCACGTTGCATTCGAGTCAGGTCGAGTAATGACATTATAAGAAAAGAAATTGGATGAGCCGGTTTTTCAAAACTCCTCCAAATCTACGCAAATGCCCAATTGTACAACAGACAAGAGACAAACCAACGAGCATGTCGTCCTCCCATACATTACTACTCATCAATTGTCAATGACAAGATTTACGGTTTTTTATCCGAATTAAATGTGCATCTGATCGTCCGATCTGATTACGACGACCACAAGAAGGATTCGACAATCAAGGAGTCAGTGGACAAGATCTGAACTGACAGAATAGGTTTTTCTACCCCGTGTAGTGTAGGTAGCTTTTACTATTTGGGCAACAACAGGGTTGGGCGATTAACCGTTTACCTTATCCCGGGTACTAACGTAGTTTACATAATGGTTTTGCCAAATTTTACTACTCGATAATAAGGTATTAAGCAGCAACGTTCCAATTTTGCATCTTGTGACAGGTTACTGCTTTTTACTAGCCGCATTTACTACAATACACATAGTAATACCAACCGGACTAAAAGTGCACGATTTAGCGCGGCAACGCTTAGTACTATTTGACGAAGATGCATAAGCAGGGCTTGAAGAAAATTAGAGCCAAATTATACATTTAGGTATACACATCAATGTACTTTGGACTCACGAAATCAAATCCGTAAAGCTGTGCTTCTGCAATGAAACTACATTACCATAATTTTGCCGTTTTTTACGAGCTTGTGTGTTGAATATTTTTGCAAAACTTAAGATTTACGGAGAATATTCTATACCTATTAGTTTTATCATTTTTGTACAAAACAGGCACATATACTAAACCTGATTGTATTTTAACGTCTGGTACTGTTTTCGGTGAGTTTTAAAGTAAAACCCGTTTTCATAAAGTTGACCAATGAAAAACCATGAATGCAGAAACAACCCTGGTTTGTTATTATGCTCCATCTTTAATAAGCTAAACGGATTTGTTGGGGATAAAGGGATCAAAATGAATTTGTATAAAACCTTGAGGAGACCATTGAGGAGAAGAGTGGGACTCACTAATAAATCTTGGGCTCACAATGGTTCTGATTTAATAAGCATGTCTCCTCCTCAGGAGACGAGCCTTGTATTTTGTCAAAAGCAGGAGCAAATGAGGATTGTGAACATGGGAGGCTACTGGAATCTTGGAATGTTTATTTCTTTTTGTGGAAAGGCAGATGCAGATCTGGCGTTATTCTTATTAGCCCATTGTCCCCACTCATGAATTTATCTTGGACTTGGATGTTAGATACGCTCTCACTCCGCGTTTACAAATTCCATGGACAGCAGGAGTGAACAAAGGGAGACTCTGACTGAAGGTCTTCCAAGGAGTCTGACCTTTGGGAAGTCTCGTCTAGGTTGACATGATGCCTTTATCTCAAACTGACTTACTGGCTCTGATTTTTGGATTAGACAAGCTTCCTCCTGCTGCACTCCCACTTCAATAACACGTAGAACACACTTTCGAAGAAATTGATTTTCAAGATTTGGACTTCAATGGCACATGGCATACTCAATATATTCAAGTTGTTTTCAAATTGTTCAAAGGTGGGTAGAGAATCTGAATCCCATGGTATGTGGTATCCATTTGCTATAAGATTTACATCAATAGCGTGTTTTTCTACCGTCGAGCTTGATGTTATCCAAGCAAGACTTAAATATTTTTGCATAAAACTTATTGTCATATTTCCACGCCACAGGCAGCATTAACGTGTTATGCATTCGAACATCGTACAAGTAAATACCAATAGAGTTACCCATTGCCCAAGGTTTCATACAACTTCCTTATTAATCTGCAATTTTTCTTGATACTTTTCATGTGCCAAATACTACCAACGTATTTAGTGGTTTAATGTCAGATACATGGAATGTGCTAAATCTAGATTTTCTACTTGAATTACGCTTTTTACATTAGATAAGTATCTGGTACTGATACAATATACAGTATGCGCTCCGAGAATCGCTAACGGTCTTCTTAACCTACGTTTGTATATAGGAATATTCGTCCAAGATTAGGTTAGGGAAAACAGAAACAGCCAGTTTTCTTATATCACAAGTACACTGGTACGGATTACAAGTAAATGCTAAACGATAACCAAGTCTAAGCATTGAGTGTTAGTTCAAAACCCCTGGGAAATATTTGGCTTGAGCTTGCAACATCCAAACTTAACCCAACATTTACTATTTTTACGTGTTTTTCCTTGTTCCTAATCCTACCCTTCATTTACGGAATCATGCTCGACCAACGCCAGATCACCCGATTACCCCAGTGCAGATGCATCGAGCAAACGACAAAATCCGAACAAAAGCTGGGGCTTTAGCTGTAGGAGATCTTTGGAATGATAATAATATTTGGTCAAGAGATAGAGGTGAATAAATGGATGTCGAAGGAAAGGAGTAGATGGGCTGAAGAGACAAGCAGAAATGGGTTACAGAGACATTTGGTGACTCTGACTTGGGGAAATGGTTGTTGTGGTGTTGGTGTCCTGGGGTTGAGCTAACGGGTAGCAACCTCACAACGACCTGTAACTGAAACCACGGGAGACTTCTGCTTTTTACTTTCCTTCTTCACAAAAGGACACATTTTTGTGGAATATGACGTCCTTACCTGGGCTTGGGTTTGAGTAATATGCATTCCCTCCTTCCAGACAGCCCAGTCCACCCAAATTGTGCCTAATCGAGGAAGAGAATCTCTCTACGACTCAAAACCTCAAGTCTGGACGGGAAATGCTTCGGATTTTTTGGACTCGACTGTCGTTTTCGTTGATGATATGATGCATTTAAATTCTGTGACAATTGTGCGGACATGAAATATTTTTCTTTAAGTTTGAGTTCAACAATTCGAATTACTCTGTTATACAATTTTGCTAGTAACTGAGCTATCAATTACAATGAAATACAAAAGAAATAATTTGAACAATAAAAAACCCTAACCTAACCTAAATTCTGATGCATGGGCCGGCTAGCTTCAACTTAAATTCATTACTTCACAATATTTGAGGTACCAAACGGAGAGTTCACACTAAAATGTGTTCATCAAAAATAGGCGAATTGTAAAATAATGTGCAAATCAAATAAAATAAATGTGAAATTAGGCCAATATTATTCGTTTAAAACAAATACTCTGACATTTAGCATGCCAATTGTCAGGTTACCGTGGCATAGAATTGTGGTTTAGCTTCTAGGTGGATTTCTCGGTTGACTGACATAGGCATGGAGCATACGGAGCGAGAGAGTGAGGGAGTAGCCCAGGTATTCGTCCAGTGGAACAGTCAATTACTTTTCTCTAAACTGAGCTGTGTGTGTGTCACGGGAGAAATATGTGAGTGGAATTCCAGTATTCCGTGGAGAAAGTCGTGGAGAAAGCCATTTGCTCCTGTCTGCATGCGAGTCCGAACTCTCTCTCAAATTATTAGCATTAGGCAGGAGGGTTATGGCATGACCACCGTTTACGTCCATGCTGCGGATATAATTAATGAAAAAGAGATGGAATTGATTCCAGTCAGTCCATTCAGGACCCACTCGGGTTTCCTGGACATTTGCCATGTGTGTCGTTCCTGGGTTCCTAAATGGTTTATATTACGCATTTGTCCTACTCGACATTATTTGGGTTTAACCCTATATTAGCACACAATCAACTAGGTATTCCTTGCGTGATATTGATCTTGCTTACCTCTTGAGCATTAGGCAAGTGGGCTCATACATGGATAGAAAAATATGCACTGCATTAGAAACGAGAAACGCGACATTGCATAACTTTGACTAAGGTATTTCTGACATGTAGAAACGAATTCAATGCCTACAATACAAGTCAGTACTTTGCTATATGTTAGCTTACTACATACTACATGGGTTACAAAACAATAAGTACGCGTTGGATAAGATGCAATAAAATTTGCACATAACGATAAAGGCAACATTTTAAATATTAACAGGCTGAGGTTAAGGTTAAATCTCATGGCGGGAAGAGCATTTGAATTCTTCTGTACTAATCGATAGACAACGGTCACGTTTTTTAATACTCCACAGATTCTCAAAACCTATGCGCTTCAAAAGACATTAGACGAGCGACGATTTGGCTTCCATGTGTTAGGATAGAGCTACAAGGAAAATTGCCCACTTTTTTCAATACCGTCTTAAAGTCCTGAAATCTAGACTATGTAAAAGATTGAAATCCCTGACCTTGGCATAGCATTTCTCCAGACATTTCAACGAGAAGCAAGGAATGATTGAAAGGGAAAGGTATTTTAAATACCTGGTCTACATTCTACATTCCTGTCCACAACGTTGTTGAGCTTTGGAAGTCAAGAAGAATGTAGTGTATTGATTTGACGAAGCGGGTTGGCTTTTCAGCTTTGGTTTTTTTACTTTTGGAATCTAATCATGGGTAATCTTGGGTCAATTTGGACTAAGCCCTGATGAAATGAGTAGTTTGGTGGGCTTCAAATACCTCTGGACCCATTTCATTATCCGCTCTGGAATTACTTCTTCTTTCCAAGGCAAGTAATGACCTACCTACACTCAGCAACGTTATGATTATCCGAGCTCTGAATGAAGAAACGAGACTCCATTTAACCTGTAGAACGTGTATATAATTCAAGTAATCTAAGGGTTGAGCTTTTACTAAAGGTAACTGGACGTCTTATCCCAAATCCCAATCCGAATTACAGTCTATTCTCAATATACCTTCATCCGCAAATTGAAGATCCGGGCTGAAACAGAAAGACAAGAGCCTTAGGAAAGGACTTTTCCTGAAGGTGCTCTAATACGGTCTAATAGTGTGAATTGAGCATTTATATGGGTTTCATTTGTGCAATTGGTTTGAAATATAGGTATTAGCAGTGGTATGGTAAAGGAAAAGGCAGCCTTTTCCGCCGTGGTCGGTAGCTCCTTAATTGTGTCTTTGAATTAGTCCGTCGCAAATCGTAAATGCTTTCTTCGTTCGATTATTTTTTTATTTTCTACCGTCTGCATTTTGTACCTAAAGTTACGCTATTAAAGATCCGAAAAATTAATTTTAGCCTGCTTATAATCAAGCTATGTTTTGAAAATAAACAAAATTTTCACTACATAGAAATCTCTGTTATTGCAATATTAACCGTATCAACATATTTAATAGCGAATTTGGAATTTGGATGATATTTACTCTTTTAAAACCCAGGTATAGTTCTGAGCTCATAGCTGATTGAATTCCATTTTATTTTAAAGCCATATTCGTGTACCAGCACCAGCACATTGGTTCGCTATGATTAGATTACCTACCATAAATGGTGAATAGTTCATTTCCAAGCCTTTGTTTGTATTAAAATATATTTGCAATTACCCACGATTGTGCCCTGGGATAATAAACAATTCAGTAGAGATACTACACACAGCCCAGCAGAAATGATTTCGAAGCTAATTAAATTTTGTCAGTATTTTGAAGATTTGAAACATTTTGAAAGTAAACTGACTGCATGAAGCACGATTAATTTTGTTGGAACCTGGAAAAGAACCACCTTTTCCCTGAACATGTCAGAGGAGTTGGGTGTACCACCTGAGAGTGACACCCTCATTCGAAACTAGGATGAGCTTACCACCGGAGATGCGTAATTTTGACCCAAGCTGGCAGCCTGACATGAACTGGTATGAAATAAACCACATGCCTCGTCCCGAGCCTCCACACAAGTGTCACTCAAGATTCATGACAAATTGTTCTTGGTGGAAAGACACACCGGAGTGGAACTCTGCTTCGGTGCCTTACCTTTACCTACATTAACTTAAAAATACAAAGTTTTTTTTTTTGTTCTGACTCCGAGTCTTTTCCAAGACGTAATGTGAAATAAATTCTGTATAGGTGGCTATTACTTTTTGTCTGGCAGGAGGAGAAGGAAGGAGGATGGGCTGGAAGTGTACATAAGACAACCCGAACCTGTCAGAGAATTTAGACAGTCGTCCAAAAGGAAGAAAAAGACGTCCGATGCTCACAAAACTCAAATGTCGGTATGGGATGAGAGAAGTATCTCATTACCCGTCAGGATTATTACACACTCATTATTCTATTTGTTTTTCTGCTCAAGCCCCACTGCCGTACAATAGGGAAAAGACAAAGTAATGGAGAAAACTAGGTGTTTACCCGATCCAACATTTGTTAGCTTTAGGCGAAGCATACTGGTGTACCGCGAGGAGTACATGCAGTATCGTACTACTGTATCGTACTGCAGATAGCCGCACGGCTATCTGCAGTACAATACCTACCCAGTAGGTCAGCCATGGAAGGAAGGGGTTCGTCAATGGCTAGGGTTGTTTTCTTCTTTCAGCAAATAGATGTTAACGAAGGAAAATTTTGTCGCTTTCTATCGGAGCGGTCAGTTCATACTTATTCAAAATTAGGTCATGTTAGGAGAACGAGCACACTTTTAATTACAGCCAGAAAAACATTTACCGGAACCTAACGGAACCTAAATTTTCGACAATTAGTAATGCTGGAGTCAAGAAAGGTGAATTCCTTCTGACGGGCACTGTAGAAACATACGTTATAGCCATTGCAACACAAATTTATTAGATATCAGATCTACACATAGATGCTATACCCTATATAAATAAAACTAGTTATTTCCACAAATTGGAAATATACAATTAGTAAATTACATACATAATTTTCAAAAATGTGACATTGACACAATAAAATAGGGTTACTGTCCTAGAACTGTTCTGTCTGTAACCTGCAATGGCTCCAGAGTACAAGTTGCAACAGGTTGTACTACGATCTTCCGTAGTCGATAGAGTGTGCTTGACTTTGCAAACATGCAAAAAAATTTGAGTTTGCATTTGTTTGTAGTTATCATTTGAGAAAAGTTACTCCAAGTGGTCTTTAGTCTTAGATGAATCTTTAGTCTTGCGAAACCGAAAGAAATGTTTTCAACTAGAAATATTGCCGCCGCTGTCATAACTCCGATTATGAGAATAACAAAGACGAATGATACATTAGAGCTGAGTGAAAGCGCGTGTGGAGAATTGTCGCTGTTATCCTTCAGCTCTGATTGAATGTGCCTCCGAAACCGTAGCCAATATTTCCAAAATTGGTATATTCCACTTTCCATTAATTGAATCAGCTCAGCTGGAGCTTGACTGTAGCTTATCTTGAAAAAATTCCAGCCCCTGAAATGAGGCCATAGATTCTCTTTCCCCTTAAAAAACCAATTTTCTTTAAATTTCGCTTTTAGGTCAAGCATTATACCGTGAAGTTCGCTGGTGTAGCTTACAATAGCCAACTTTTCGGTATCCACTAACTTTTGATATACTTGGAGGGACTCATTTTTTGGAAAGGCCATTGGTGTGTTGAAGTTGAACATTACTCTCGTTAGGTCTCGATAGTCTGTAATTCGTGTTAGCATATAGCTACCTAATGAGCTCATAGGGGAATTCCATTCGTTACACGACATTTTCATGCTTAAAAATTCCGGGCTATGTATATTACAGCTGTCCCAGTAAACCCTATCAAAATCATGCGGCACTGGTGCGTAGAACTTAAATCCCTTCAGTTGCAGAAAGTAATTGTGGTCCTGCTGAGGGGTCCAGGGTAGTGATAGGTATGAAATAATTAAGCCTTTGTAAGAATTGGTCAAAATTATACTCATGAGAAGCCATGAGGCAAACATAATCTTCACAGTAGCTTTGTTCCTATGAATATTCATTGAATTCACTCCCACTTCTACCAAATTGAACACAATACTAGAAGCTAATTTTGAGACGGAAATCTTGATTTTTCCAAATACATTGTCTGCTATCAAGAGAAACCCACTTGCCAGAAGAGTTACTCCAAGGCCAGTCCAGACTAACGGTTGATAAGGTCGCAAAAATAGTTGTGCAATTGACCAGAACGTGTCTGATGTGTGACAAATTATAAAGTTGAAGCCGTCAGTTTCATCTAATATGGTCCCTACTCCCCAGCGAAGGTTTGACTTCATGAAACGAATAATATTAATTTTAAGGCTAGGTTCAGAAACATTAGTCCGAGTTAGCATATTCGTGATGAACTGGTAGAAATCAGAGCTCAGATCTTCGTTGAGACTTCGTTCGTCGTACGGAAAGGTAGTACGACGAGCCAACTTGTGATTAGGGACATACTTTACCCAAAACACTTGTTTCCGGATTTTATTTGCAAGAGAATCACTAAAAGTTCTGATATTTGTCTCTTTTCTCAGCTTTTCCAAAGGATACAGTCCAGGTGGATCCTGGGACATTTCACATAATGGACACCAGCAAAAGAAGAAAACTTCGTTAAATTGAACTTCTCTTATTTTTTCGACTTCACTAGATTGTTGGATTACAGTCCATGCAAAAATCATGTGGTCTTTGAGAAACTCCCAAAAGTTTCGATGGTCTTCGAACAAGAACGTAGTATGTTGTCGAATCATCACCAAGTATTTGGGATCCATATAATCAAGACCTTGGTTGATACCATGCCAATATTTTGATTTGTCGAAAGGCTCTACTCCCAAGTGGATGATTAGGTCGAGTATACATTTAAGTTCCCGGTATTTAAATGAAAGCCCATGCCGAACAACGTACTTTTCCTCGTCCAAGCGAGATGGAATACTCTTTAATCTATTGACTACGTCGATTAAGGTGACTGGAACGTTGAACGGTTCAAACTCCAAGTTAGAAGAAAAATTGGCAGTAATGCGTATGCTACAAATCCCGAACTGATCCAGTCGTTCGTTTAGACCGACTATTAAGTTTTCCCCATTCGACTGGGTATAAATTATTGTTAGCAAAAAAATACTGATTGCGTAAAAGAAACAGAAACCGCACATCTTGAGTCAAATTCTTATTGTACAATACAGTATCTATAAGTAAAAGCTGGTAATTTATTTCGCCGATCAGTAACCTGTAAATACAGTAAATTTAATGCGTATTTGTATGATTTGAAACGCAGATTGCTTATCGTACATTATTCGGACAGGAGGAGATTGGCAAGAACACTAAAGGTACATTACACCCTTCAGTAGGCGTATTACACAATACTCGAAAAATTACTATTTTTTGGGATACTCACTTCAAACAAAATATTGGGCTGCTCAATTCCAATTCCATTACACAACATATAATCGATCACACAACCAAAATATCACTTCTTTCAGAAAACGGTAACAAACTGAAGCTGACAGTGCCTCTGTTAACGGGTTTTTATGTTCAAAACTACCCGAGTTAATTACAAAGATTTATCATTTTACATCACTTTTCGGCTCACTCACAAGGTTCTGTGGCTAATTTAGGCTAATTTTGAAGTTTTGTATATCTACGTTGGTTTTGATTGAGATAAAGTATTTAATCTGAACATTATTTTGACATTAATATTTTCCATTCGTGCAAAATATCAGCACACAACAGATCCAGATGTATTGAATTCCAAATAACGCGACGATTTAGAAAATTATTTATATCTTATCAATTTCATTGACAACTAAGCTTAGATGATATAGATCTACTCTTTATTTGCTAACTTCGACAATAACAACCCTGATATAATCTTGAAATAAGTATTAAGTTCAATAATATTTTAATCTCAAGTTCATCTTCAACTTCACAATATGTACTACTTTACATAGAAAAAGACCCGGATTAAATGGCTTTCTGTGGAAAACTTTTACTGATATTTATTATCAAAATTCAATTAGACAGTACATGTAAGACCTATGGTGAACAACGATAAAAATGTATCCAGATGAATTCCCAAGTTTGTAAATATTATATTCTGTTTCAAACTCAAGAAACTTATCTGTTAATTGCATCTGAACTGAGGTACATTAATTTCCCTTAGAAATTAATCAATGAAGTTTAAGAAACTTAGTTCATGCAACTCGTTCGAATGTGGAGGGGCTTTCGGCTTAAACCGAACATTTCTCTCGCTATTTTTCACTATTGGTAGTCTTCACTAAAGCTATGCCCCATTCCAAGTAATACTAAATCACATGAACTGATAAAACCTTACCTGTGACCTAACCTGCACTAATAACCCAAACCAACAACGGAGAACCGACAGAGAAGTTAATTTCAATAACTAGAAACCAACAAACATGCTTACCAATTAGCTGGAGGCCTAAAACAACCCTTTCAGTTAATGAATTACAAAAACTTGAACATATACTGTCTGACAATAACCAATTTTAACAAACTGTACACTGACAACCGACATCAATTTACCTAATCAAATGATTGAATAAATGACCTTACCTTTGGTCCAAATCCAAACCAAAATAACTGATGTTTGTGAGGTGAAGAATCTAACGACCATTACAGATAGTCCGACCTGCGCTGATCGCTTTTGGTATTGTAGCGCATGTTTAATTCTAAATTCTAGGAACGTAGGTATATTACTGCATCGAATAAAGTACAGGACCTCCAGACAAACATACAATTCAACGTTGCGAGTTTATGTACACAAAGGATCACGTAATTCATATTGTAATATAGCATTAGGTTGAAGTTTTTCTCTAAAAAAGCAGCAGGTAATTTTCCTGAGAAAAGGTGGTCTGGGAGTATCCACCCACTCTGGTGAGTGTCTCCGGAGCGGAGATGTGTTCGTCTCTTCTTCGTTCGTATCCCGGTATCCACCTCCCTGTCAGGCCCTACCTCGTTTTTGTTCTAAACTATGCATTTAGCCAACTGACTGATTACTTCACTTGACTCCACTCTCCGCTCTCCGTCATCTTCCCCCCAGAGCATCTCTCCGCAATCCCACCTTGATCGCTCTCCGGGGTGTCGGCTCTTATCGGCCCATTCCACCACATTCTCCACAAAAACCCTAGCCTCAGGAATCTCACACTACACTTCTCAAACTCCATTTAACGCTTCATTTGTTACCTAGTCTAGTACCCGCTTGCCTCCAAAAGGACGCCCAGATCCGGTTACTACTAGGACCAGTATATGACGCGGCGTTAGCTGAAAGCGAGCTATAATGTCATGTTTCCAATATGCACACTTTTTTTTTGATTTTGAGAGGTTCCATAAATTTCTAGGTTCCAGGTGTCATTTTATACTCCCGCCCTATAAGAATCCACGCTGTTTGTCATAGGTATTCATGTTACGCGAGCTTCCGGTGTTTGTCAGACCAAAATAAGGCCAGGATCATTTGGACCTTGACAATTGGGCCCCGCCCTTGCCTATGCAATCGATAGCCACCGAAAAGCGAATATCAGACGCGGGATAATAAAAATTCTTACTCTTATTACCTATTTTCATTCTGAGATTAGGCTGCACCGTTTTTTGTTAAAATATGTACATAATTCAAAATATCTATTACACTTATTGACGGATTTTAAAAGATTTTGGTATTGAATGACCGATGCAAACGAGGACCATGTAAACTACGTCAACACCGAATAACCTGGTAGTGCAAAACACCAATACCGTAGATCAAGATAATATCCACATTCTTTGGGAATCAAATACGAATTAAGTCGTAAAAATTAGCAATAAAATATTCGGGTTATCCTACGACGGACATATCCGGCATTTACTGGCTCATGTTAGGGGAAATGATGCCCAAAGGCCCGGAATATGAACGACTACTCGATAGCAGTGATATCATGACGAAGGAGGCTTAACGCTATTGCCCCCGTAAACTCTGAATCTACCTTCGTCAGCGAAAAACTTGTAGAATTCTTTGGCATTGAGAATCAAAGGGGCTGAACTTAATTAAAAGTTATTTGATCGCTGTGGTTGCAAAAACTCTACCCAAGTTATGACAGGCTCTCCGTATTAAATGTCAATTGAGTCCCCAAATAGTCATAAATCAGGCTCTCTGCTCAATAGCATAAAACTGATGCCTTCGGCCAACCAAACCAGATCCAGTTTTGTTCATACAAAAA
Source organism: Ceratophysella denticulata (assembly GCA_034694925.1). Lineage (NCBI taxonomy): Eukaryota > Metazoa > Arthropoda > Collembola > Poduromorpha > Hypogastruridae > Ceratophysella > Ceratophysella denticulata. The sequence continues at coordinate 41,234 of JAQFYT010000007.1, forward strand.
GCCCAAGTTGGAGTGATCATTCTGCTGATTCTGAAGAGTAACATGTGGAACTCGGCCTGCCTGGTGCGGAAGAGCACGGCAGGGGCTGTCCACTTGATTTGGTGATAATTGAGGGATTCATGGGACAGGGCGACGTGTGTAGCCCGCTCACCTTCGGGAAAAATAGTGCCCTGCTGTGGACATTCCTCATTCCAACAGACACCACAGCGACTTGTTGCTTAATAATAATACAAATTTATGCAACTCCAACTGTACATATCATCTCAAACCTTAAACCAACAACTTTTGCACGAATGGCTACTCAGTGGCGGCCGTGTTAGTCGCCAAAATTATGTTGGTATGAGAGCAAATCAAGCGCTTAGTCAGGGCACACAGAAACGTACGATACAAGTTACGAAACCTATTTAGGGCTTCAAAATTACTTTTGTCCTGTATATTGTATGTCGTATACTGGTCTACTACACCTGTATATTCGTATCAGCGTTATTCTTAACGTTACCAAAATCATCTAAACGTACTTGAAGCTTTGTAAGGCACCCCGCAAAACAAATCGATTCTGTAAATTCAGATGACAAAAATATTTATTTGCACAAACATTTATTAAGTTTCACAAACTTTCGCCGAATTAAATTAGCTTATTTAAATCAATATAATTGTAATTTTGGGCTACACCATTGAATACTATATAAATTTTGAGCGCACCATATAACGCAAAGTGCTTCAAATTTGTTTAAGTTCCAATATTGGGACAAAAACTGTTAGAATAGCAAAACAACGCTTGGAATACACTACCTTGATGATAATTCTTTGTACAATTACCCGAAATTTCAGTTCTTATAATATAACTAATTGCCCGCCACTGCTACTTATTCAAATGGTGTATATCATATCATGTATGCCTTCTGCATCGTCAGAACAGCTGTCTTAGGTGTGCATTTATTTTGTGAGCTTCTATTATGCCAAGTAAACAAAACCGTGGTGTAGTTAGATGGGAAGGGAATGGGTATTCCGTGTACGGTTTGCAAATTCAGAGGACAATGGAAGATGTGATGTGACAGTAAACAAGTCAAGATTCAAGATAGGGACTCTTTTTTCTTCCTTTTACTGTATTTTTTCACGCAATCTGAATCTGAATGTGAAGTAGCCAGCAAGGGAGATGGACAACGACAAGATGTTCAGGCTTGTTTTCCACGTAGATTACGACAGTTTATGCTCATTTGACTTCTGGTAAAGCTGTAGATCTGCATGCGTGCATGTCCCGTCCCGTCTATTGGATTTCTGCTTGACCGTCAGTCCGTAAGGTTTTATCAAAAAACTTGTACGCAATTATCTGACATAACGTTACCAAATTCTCGGTCTGAATTACATGATATTTAAATGTTTAACGAAAATGTTACAGTACCTATTTGAAGTGTACTGCTTTGTGTCAAAGCATTTAAAAGTCGCCCGCATTTATCCTCGCAAACAAATGTAAATTTCCCAAACTTGCGATATATCATGTATACCTAGTTTGTTTTTGTAGAATAAGCGTAATGAACCTTTAGATTGGATCTATTTAGTTAAATGTGAAGATTATACGGTTATTATTTGTTTAGCAGTATAATTCAATTTAAAGCTTTCGCTTAGGTTTATTGTTGGAAGCTGCAGGCTGTAGGCAAGGCCTCAATAAATCTTACAACAGTGTTTTTCAGTATATTCCGTTAATTTTTCCTATTCTTTTATGACCTGTCCTATCCATGTTCTTTATTAGTGAGAAACACGGGGTTGAAAAATATGATTCTTTCAAAATTTCACTTGGAGATGTGAAATGGTGATGTTCGAGGAAGAAGAGAAAAAATATAAACGAAACAGAAACGAGAAGAGTGAAGAGTCTGCTGGCGGTAACTTTTTTTTATCTTCTTCATTTAGTAGGCGATGCTGTCGTATAGCCGCGGAGTATAAAACACACAAAGAATTATGAACCCATACTCCGCAGCCAGTCCATTGTAAAACTTTTATTACTGACTATTATTTGGTTTACCTTTTGCGGCCAGCCCTGGCCAACCCAATACCTCAGTACTACTGATTCTAATTCTCCGACAATTTGGATGGCGTTGTTTAGAAGATGTATACTAATTCGTGGGATTGCCAATCGGTCCATTCATGTACAGAAAATTACATACATAAATACATCTGTACTGCCCTCTAAAAAATAGTACGTCAATAAAAACGACTACCACTAAATTTTTGAAATTTTCAATATGTATTTATCTGAAGTTTTTAAAATTTAAACTATTCCAAAATACAATGTTGGTAAATCTAATCTGACAAATCTAGCCATTCTTGGGAGAACTACAAGATGGCTTGAAACGTTTTCTTGACCTGTGTAACTCATCACACCTTCAAATATTGTACAAAGATGATTCAATATACCAAATTCAAGCTTAATTCATTGGTATTCGGCTTATCTTTTTACGATCCTTGCAAGTATGGCTTGCTTATGAGAGATTTTTGCGTCATCGTGTGCATACATAGTACACACGAAAACTACGATTTTAGTGAACAGCATATTGAAAAAAATGTATGGAGGGCCTCAAAAGCTAAATTGCGTAGAATTTGCGAAGACTAACAGACGTAATGGTTCCTTTCGCACTGCTACGATTCCGCGTCGAAGTGTCGCTTCGTCTGCCTGTCCTACATTTCAGCCCTTAGCCAACCTTACGTATCCCTACCAGTAAAATAATTCTGGAATAACACGGTCTGCGTGAAGGTGTGTTTTGAGCTCTTTTATATTCCAAAAGGAGAATTTTTTCATTCTACGATAGAGAAGTGCTAAAGAGTTTCTCGAGTTTCAGTATATTTTTTTTTGCCTGACATTTATTTCATTACCTTGAGGCCTATGGCATGTCCTGACTAACCAACTCTATTAATTTGTGAAACACTCTCCTTTCGACCGAAATTCTGTATGGGGGTGAGGGGGTCGTAAAACCAAAGCTGCATTCTTCACTCTCCAGGCCAAGAACTCTCTAGCTCGGCCTCCTAAAACAATTAAACAAATCAAGTACCTCCGCCAGGCCTTATCAAGCATGAGTACCTAGCAATTAAAATATTACCTTAGGACATTGTAGCAAGAGGGATAGGCTGTACTCAAGAATTCCATGACCGTGGGTTGTAGGTTTTAGTACACCAGGGACAGTAAAATGAAAGAGGTTATCTCTCGTGTATAGTTAACAATATACCAGATTACCCAGCCTTGAGAACCAAGTGTTGAAAAGGGTTTTGATTTAATAAACTGACATCCAGAAATTGGACCACATGCCACCACGGTATTATATAGCTACTACATAACGTGTTACATAAAACCGGAATTTGTATTTAATTATGTGAAATTATTTGACCAAGTCGAAGGTATATCAGATAGCACAAGGTATATTTTCTAATTTCAGTAACACCGACTATAAAACCTAAACATAAATACCGGATAGGTTATAAAAATTTTTGTTTTAAAAATATGTACAAAGTACTGTCCGTATTTACTTTGCGTAATTTAAGCTATCCTGGCTTATATAAAATTCAAATTCTCTACATGCTCGACGTGTAATGATTAGACAGGAAATTTGCATAAATAGGAACATTTTCTGGACTCTCATATTGCAGCGTAACGCCGCCGAGCAGAAGGTTCCGAAATTTGTCATGATAATCATGACGTTGACATGGAAGGAAGTACAACATAATGCAAACGATGGACATCTCTGGTAGAACATTGACACAGGTCCGATGTTCATAACGATACGCCTGAATTCCCTGGCTACATTCATACATTGCTCACAATCACCGACTAACATTATACACGTAGAATCTCATGTGTTGTTTACTCTTGTAAGCGTGAGGGAATGATTTATTTGATATTTGTAAATGAAGCAGTTGGAAAGGGCCAGTAGGGATGGGACTGGGTGCCGAGTCATCAATAATGCCAGCTCCTTGTTGGCAGAACGGAAGAGATCATAATATGAGATGCTGGGGTTTTGGTTTGGACTTCAGTGGCAGTCGGTAGTAATTCATAATTCAATCGACAGTCTCTCCTTGCCAATCAATTCCGAATTTGTCCGTTTGAGTGACATTGACGGGACGAGTCTCTGTTTGTCTTACGGCAGACAGCTTTTATTCACTGGCTTACACGCAATGGTATTTCTGGCCAAAGGATATCCAACTTTCCTTTATCAATTTCAATATATGGCCTTGCTTGAAATAACATTAACATTGTACAAGCGCTGACTCATTGCCGGTCACCTTTCAATATCAAAATATTCAGTTGATGCGCCGATGTCACGAAACGGGACAATACAGTATCGGAGTACCTGACAAAAAAAATTATATTAAGTTAGTTGACATGACACTCCGGACATCATACCATATACACCTTCAAAAATTTAGATACGTTGAATTTCTAAAAATTTACATTATGGCGATGTTATTCGCGGAGTCTCGTTGTCGAATGCTTTCACTTTTATGAAAGATTTTGATTAAAAAAGGACAGTAAATAATACCAAACAATTCCAGGCACTGTCCGAGTATTTTTTTTAAATCCCAATCTTACAGAGCTTAGAACTGGAGTGTACAATATTATGCAACGTTCATTTGCGGACGGTTATAGTAAAAGATATACGAGTAAATAACATCATTTCCTTATTTTGTTTCAATTAGGATTACCAAATTTCTGTCACGTTGAGTTGCGTTAATTATAATTTATAATGACATCGTTTCTATTACGTGGGCGCTGTGAAATAAAACCCTGAATGATGTACCTACGTATAGAATTCCGCTTGTTAGAGGCTATACGTGCAGTTACTACATCTATGAGTATTGAATTGACAGGTGTATTTGGAATGTGGACGGAGAGGAACAAATGGAATTCACGACATCTGTAACCGGCGAGCATGGTTCAAATTAAATTAAAGGCAGTTACATTGTACACCCAAGGTGCCTCAACCATCTCGCCTTTCATTCAGACATCAATGCTTGGGTTTCTTCGTAATGACTTTTTCTGAAGCCACACACAAAGCTCTCGGAGTGAGTGTAGGAAGACATTGACCAAGTCGACAGTTCGGGCGAGACTAATTTCACTTTCTTTTCTTCTGGGCCCTTGTATGTAGCTTTATACACTGAACTGAACAAATGGAAGGAAAGGCGTCAACTTGGACTCAAGGAACAATAGAGATCTTGTACATACATAACCAACACAAAGGTATTATACAAGAACTTACAAGTCGTCTTCAATCCAGGTATTTCCACTCTCTGCCATTCTATGAACTCATTTACTCACAGGAATCGTGAACTTTCATTCACAAAGCATAAATGCATAATAGCTCAAGAAATGAAACTATGTATACTATGTATGTAATGTGTAATGTGTACGATCCAAGCAGAATTCCTCCCAGTAGTGTGTATTGTGTAATCTATGGCTCATTCGTAAATAAAGGTTTACCTGACTTCTCACAAGTCATGCCAGGAAAACATGTCAACTTTCTCTGAATTATGTTCCAGTGAACTATAAATTTCTCCTTGATGCAAAAACTATGTGTATGTGGTGTTTCCTGGGTCCTGCCTTCTTCAGGCAGCATAGTGCACACACAGCTCATTTCTTATGATATGACCATTATTTCTTAAGCAGGGAAGGAGTTAGTGCCAATACTAGGTGGTCCCGCAGTCGGCTTTTGACACCACCTTCATTCTCTTTTTTTTTTTCGCAAAATTTATACTCGTTTTTCCAACTGACGTACCGTGAGAGTCCACGTTGTTTTCTGTCACATAAACCCTGCCTTGCTATGAGAGATAAATGATGATGGATCATCAGAATTGGAATGGAATGTACAGGGTGCTTCAGAACTTGGGATTTTGAATATCGAAATTAGATCTGGAATTCGTATTATTTATGTGCTCCCGATTCAGGACAGCATTAAACACAAAACACGCAAGACTTTACCAGGCTAATAGCAAATCATAATAGTTGTCTTATCGATATTGGTTGTATGTCTTCCAATAGCAAAATTACCTTTCAATTGTAGTTTAAAAAGCTGTTTTACATGTTGTATCGTCTTAACAATTTTCTCTCAATCATTGCTTAGAAATTCACTACTCAAAATATACAATGCTTCTGTAAAGCGGTCAACCTCGGGTTAAATCGTGTATTTAAGTAACTACGGACTCATCTGGCTTAAATATGTCCAGGAATACGTGCAAGCTACTACTTGTTCAATCACTTTCGAACGTCATAAATTACATAAATAAATACACTAGTTTTGTGTCACCCTGTACATGCAGGGCAAAGCTGAAAACAATAGTTTACCTGGGTTTTGGCTTTGGAGGAATTCTTTTGTTTCTAGCAGCAGTAGATTAAGTGTGAGACATTTAGTTGGTGTGGGGTGGATGTGGATGTGAATGAGTAGGAAATGGGATTTCAAAGCTGGGTGAGATTGGAAGGAGTGCATACGGGGAAAAAGGAGTGTCAGGGCTCCCTCGTTCCATCCTATGCAGTAGTATGTATAAACTTTATTAGTTTCTCAAGATCCTATCTACACTAATTATTCCCTGTCACTCACATTTACTTTTTGAATTACTTAACAGCTCTCCTACTACTGCCCACTATTTCCTAAATAAATTAAAAAACAAAAATCCTAATTAAACATTCCGGGGTATAAACTTTCGAGTTCAAGTTCAACCATATAACATTTTCACACAATACTGGTCTAATGTGTGCTCATTGAATACACAGCACAGTAACAAGGCGAATATTTTCGGGTCATGGAAAACATAAATTTAACTCTTGATGCATTTTTTAGATATATACCTATGCTAAATTTTATACGTCTCTAAACCGTTCACTTTAATAATAAGTACACGTAATCGCTTTGAAGGAAGTAGAACGCACTTTAGCTACCAATTTCATTGCGAATTTACTTCAATTTCCATGAAAAGCGGCAATCTGTTAGAATATTTCTAAAGCTACTCTGAATCATTTGGGTAATAATTATCCATTATTTTACACACTTCTTATACCTGTAACATGTTTGAGTTTTCAATGACCGGTTTAGCTTAGCTTAATAAAAATTCGAATTCTGATTACATCTGATTAGGAAGTAAATTGTTTTTGCCAAGTAAGTTGCACTTTCTGAAATGATGCATTCTTTAGAGCGTTCCTATGGAATTATTCATGTTGTTCCACGCAGGGGTCCTTGGAGTGTTTCAACTCGGCCTAAGCACGCTGACAGTTCTAAGTGAATGGAATTAATTGGGTTTCATTCCGTGCTTACTAATTCTCAGTGTCTTTCCACCAAATTCCTCCCCATTCTGTCATTTGATTGGACAGGGAGCCTTTGGTTTAGTATGCTTTTTTGATCCGAAGACACCGTGGAATTGAACCAAGACATACAGGCACGTCCTCCCGTCAACTCAACGCTCAAGGATCTTGTTCTTTCAGCTATAACAGCTATAATGCTCAACAATTGATGAGGTATTTTTTTCAAGGCATGTGCAAACCCCACTACAATTCAATTAAGCAATTAAGGAACCGAGAAGTGGAATAATAGGCATTGCCATTCAACCTGATAACACAACTACTTCAACTCAATTTATTTGCCTTGTTAGTCGAACCCGGCTTACCTTACCTATGTTAAGGACTTACCTGCACTGTGTGTCATTGTTACCTTCGTGCAATCAAAATCTGGTGCAAAGGCAATTAAATGTGAGGTAGGTGATGTAGGGTATTTATGTAAGTGCATATGTCCGACGGTCGGGTTCTTTACCGTTGAAGACCTAATTTGTAAATAATACAGGTAAATTGGCATGCAAATTGGCTTCGATTCCACTAATATATCGGTGTAGCTCATCTTTTAATTGGTGCAGATTCTAATTTCACAGGCAAATTTGATCATTATACATGAAATTGTGCAATGTCAAACTACAATCAATAGATTTTGCGATAACCTTGGAGATTCAAATATACTGGACAAAGTATGAGATTGAAACGGACCGTTTAGAAATACTAAAACCAACGTAAATCGTTGTATTCTAACTTAAATATTAGCGCAGATAATGGCACCAACGAAAACCGCTAGTTGCAATATATGTATCTACATACAGACAATAAATCCGAAATCGATATCTAATATACCTACATACGCACAGTGAAAGTGTTTTTTGCAATTATGGCTTAAGCATCGAACTATGATTTATTCAGGTTCTTTAAAATTGTACGAGCCTTAACAGCATGAGGTTGATAAGCCGTAAGCTGGAAGGTCCCTTGGACTGTGGTGCATATTTTAGACTGTCGTCCAGTCGTTCATCTTCCCATTATAATTGTTTTCAGAGCTGAAGACGGGAAGAAGGATTGCGTGTGCGGAGCCTATTCGTCCTCATCATTTCACTTAAGGGAAGATGTGTGGACTTTGAATTTTTTATAATCTGTTGACTCAGGGTCTGGCGGCGGCAAGTTCCTTGGCATACACTCCTGCTCACTACTAATACCCCGGTCTGAAGGATACTTGATGCTGATGGAGCTGGGTCGTTACTTTTGGATTTGGCCACATAAGTTTAGGGTTTACGGACTTGTGGGCCTAGGAAAGGGAGACAGAATGTGTGGTGATGGGTTGGTACTTGAGGGTTTTGGTTCCCTTAATTGGTTGTAAATTAAAAAATAAATAACTGTCTGCAACTCTAAACCAGATATAGGGACTTGGGTGCTTCTTTATGACTCCCGGAGTGGCTTAGGCAGTACTTAAATACTCGCATGAGGTTAGAAGAAAAAATTTAAACTTTTTTACCACAGGCACAGGACTTTCACCATGCGCCATGCAAATCAACTTCGGGTTGACTTTCAATCGCTACGCTAAATACGCTTTCAGGCATGATCTTTGTAGATCGAACATAAAATTTAGGCAATAAAAAGTATTACACTACGTTGACACAGCGGTTGTCAACTTCGTACGCTTCACTATGCTACAAAATAATCATTCATGAATTATCAAATCAGATACCTATCTGTAACATGGTTGCAATACAAAGGTCTTGTAAATGCTGAGCATTTGCTAGCCAGCGCTTGCGGGAACATTTCAACATAATCACTGGTTGCACAATGTACTCCGATGGTTGCGTAACTGAACGGTTATATTTGTTTCATACCGGAATCCGTGGGATGCAAAATGCATAAATACTAATAAGAAAATTTTTACATAAATAAAAATGCTTCCCGATTTTTCGCGAAATAGCTCATAGAGAATTTGAACTTTGTTGTATCATTGATGGGATAAACAAATATCGTATATCTGTTTACGCCTTTAATTACTGCTACTGGCATATCAATTCGATTGCTAGCATGCTGTTCACCGGTACTTTTCGTTCAGAGAATAAATGAACTCCCAATTAGTTACATAATACTTAATCCAGCAGTATTTTGGGTATACGTATTATCCTATCCTCTGTTCACGAACGCATTGAATCGCATGTTTGTCCCATGTGCGTAGAGTTGCATGCATGCGGGTTTGTTTTGGTTCTCATTGTCAGGCCGGAGACTTGGTTAGGGTCGTATGTATGTGTGTGTCTGGGCTGAGATCCGTCTGCTCATAGATCATTAGCTGAAGACAATGTAGGGGAAAATCAATTAGTTTCTAATTGGGAAAAATTACTTCCATCTTTCAGCAGAGCCTTGTTTGGACATCGTGACTCAACTCCCTCTTCTCCATTTCAACTTCGTCTCTGTTTGTTTTATAGACGGAAAGGGTTGGACCCGTTCTGCGTTTCCATTATTCTTACTAAATTGAAAGGTTGAGTACTTTTAATTAGCTTTTTAGGGGTTGGGAAGGTGAATGTGGGTCAGGCATGGAATTACAGGAGAACTCACCACCGGGCAATTGTTCCGTATCAACTGGACACTGGTCATTACGACCTTTGAAGTTCAAAATACGTCAGTTTCGGCTATATTTTTTCGAGTGCATCATTTGGTCGCTTTTTTTTTCAAGAAATTTGGGTACCATCAATGCATAATCGCCGGTATCGTCTTGAGTGTCCTATAACTCGTGTTTGGTGAGGTTCTAGAAGATCAAGTCAGGTTAGGTTAAAATTATTGCTTATAGTTGGACTATGAAACTTAAAATAACCAGACTTATACTGGAATTTCGGTACGAGATAGGCCAAATGGGAAAACAATACCAACATTCGTTAAACAGGTTAACACCCCCGTAGTTTAAATTTGCAACCAATTTAATATTGCTACGCGTAGTATGTAGTATGTCATATTTAGTCGATAAATAACAAACAACATATATCCATGTAATTAAATACATTGCGGATGCTATGCTGAAGTAACGAACACACTTAAAATATCGTTTAAGATATTTAGAATCTGTACATATGCGCTGCTCGATCCATTAATGAACCCACAACAATAGTTGACAACACTTTAAAATGCAGATATAGGCTTAAAATGCGCGGAGAAATGGACATGGAACTAGGAACTGGCCAGCGAACAGAAGAAGTCTGTCTGGAATGCCATATGGGATTACAAATGATGGGAACTCGACGATTTCAATAGCCTATTTCATTCGACGTTTCAAACTCAGCACCAATTTATTACTCAACTTTAAAATTTATTGATTCCCTGGGTTTTTCCCTAGTTATTACGAACTGTAATAAATTAACTGTACATGAACACCCAGAAAAGGGCTATCGGATGTTTCCAAATAGGTACTTCATTATTGTTACATTGTAGTCTATGATCTATCTCCTGTCGTCGGTTTCACCGTAAAACAAAGACTTCGATGAGGGTTGGAGTTTGTATTTTCCAAATAAATAAGAAACAAAACTACGCACTTTCCAACAAGTAGGTGTTACAGATGTACAATTGGAATGACGTTATATTTCAACATATACAAGCAATCTTCACCTGCACAGGGGTTAAATATACAATATACCATAAATTATATGTATTCGAGAGGGCTAACTTTAGAGTGTAATATTTAAGTGTAATTTTAATTTTCAGAGAATGACTTAACTATATGCATTCAGAACCAAAATTTACCATATTCGTCTGGTAATATTCCACATTTTACTAATTCCTCGCATGAATAAGCCCCAATTCATGGCAAGTGCTTCCAATCCTGTTGCTGGTAATTTATGGCTTAAAACGAGGTGTAGCTACCTGCTGGGATTTTGATTATATAGCTAACATTTGTAGTTGTGCAACGGCAGGTGCACTTTTTCGAACAAATGCTGGCAATTGTGGTAATTGTTTCGATTTGGAAGAGATCAAGCAAAGATCCTGGATTTTGTGAAGTTACGGCAGGAGCATGCAGAGAGAGGAAGTGACGAAGTGGTCCGAACTACATTACATTCAGACAAATAATTCGGATGATGAATGTGAAGACAAGTTTCGGAAGACAGTTGGCATTTGTCTTTCTGACTTTCTTGTTCCCATATCCTTTTCATCGTCATTCCTTTCTTTTCATATACCAAGCGTCTTCAGCTTAAAGAACATCGCACTCCGTACACATCGCGTATTTACTTAATGACCTGTTGGAATTTTTTGGAAAAAAAAACTTGCTGATCGGATTATCGAACAAGTCCGCCATGTCGTTAAGTTGGCTGCTCTTTCAGTCATGCGCAGTAACATATGCTTGTGTAAGGCGGTTTAACCTTGATGATTTAAAGCCTGTGTTTAACTATCTTTTTACCTCAAGTCGCACGCCGATATACATATAAGCAACATGCCGCAATATGCAACATGAGTTGAAAAGAAACTGTATATGGTTCAGTTTAAAATACGCGACCTGTCATTGCAACGGTCCAGTTAGCTTGGAATCTTTCATATAAATTTTTGAAACTATTGTCACCGGAATCATAATTAAAATTAGTTTTTAGTCAAATAAAATGCACTGAGTTATTACATCGAGTATCCATTTAAGATGTGCCATATCTTTTCGTAGCATTGTTTCCTTTGTGCCTACCTGGCCTAACTTTTGCTGGGCTACTGAACTGAAACCTTCCATTATTCCGTACAGACCGGTTACGAAGTCCGGCATTCTTGTTTCTTCTTGGTGGGAATCTGCTCAGAATTCATATTGCTATTTTACTCCTGAAATATGAGTGAGGCATTGAGGGTCGTTTATCAACAGAGTTCACTTCAGTATTTAGTTCCATTAGGAAATAGGGATGGGTGGAACGTGCTCTGGGGGCAGCCGAAGGATCTTGTATCAGGAGTTATCAAAATCCAGCTCTCGTTCCACAATAAATTAATTCCAATGGGGAGCTAACTGGTAGGACCTGTCGGCTCATCCAAATTTCCTACATGCACAATGGTGGTGGGCTTGTTGGGGGAACAAGCTAAACGGTTCTCTAAAATGCCGTATCCACCTCTTTAACAGCCCTGATTATGATTGGACTCGGCATGAGATCCTTGTTACGATTTACGAGACCAAGAAGGCAGCAATAAGGCAAAAGTACCTATATAATAATATTTATTTATTTGGAACCGAGCCGGAGGAAGCCATGCGATCTGAAAAATCCAGCTGACGCATTCTCAGAGAGGTTTCCTGTGCAATTACCTCAATTAGGCGGAACAAGGAGCAATTTTACCATTTATTTCCATGTTAGGTACCTGGAGCTGACTAATACACGTATAGGAACGTTTTTTGAGTCATTCGATTTTTTTTTTTGACTTATTTCATTTGTTAGGTATTTGACTTTGGCTACTGTGCCGCAAACTGAACTTATAACCTAATGGATATGTAGCTTGTTTGTAGGCTCAAATTATTTGGCGTTTTTCTCTGCACTGCTCCCCTGAACCCGTCATCATCACTCATCCAGACTTCCATAGCTGGTTCCCAATGTATTAGACTACTGGTTAGGGATAGGGAATGGACTTTTAACCAGACGGAAGTATTTGGGACAGTGGGAAGATTCCTTTTCTAAATAAATACTGGTTGTTCCCAGGAGTAATAATATAGTATTTGAGCTATAAATAATAGGCTTTTCATTACAGTCACCTGAGTTGGATAATATAGTGCCAGCCTGCTAGTTATCTTGTATCCATAAATACTGGGATATTTCGGAAAATATACGGGTATATTTCTAGGGATTCCGGTCTTCCAGATGCTTAGGACTTTCTTCGGTGTCTGCAACTCAATTTTCAAAATTCGTTCAAAAGCACAAACGATTTGTTATTTGTCGTACCTATTCCAGTGAATATGGGCGCCATTTTCGTCCAAAGCCAATTGATTTCGAATGACACTTATATCTCGTCATGTGCAAATTATTATACTACATGTTTTAATCAATATCGTGTGCCAAATGTGACCACAAAATTGAGTAATTTATTAATCAAATCTTAGTCATTACACTAGACCATGTTCTACCCAGGTATTCGCTAACATTACAGCCAATTTAAAACAAAAAAAAATTCGAATAATCATAGGTTTTTTTTTGTATATATCCACCAAAACATTTTCTTACATATCGTCTGCTCCACATTTTTAAAATGGCAGATGTCAATAAATATACCTTGTATTTGTAATATTATAATTGTTAATTGGCTTCGTCTTCCGTGACGCCGTAATACATGTAATAATATATTTAGAGAAATTCGATTTCAATCTACCAATTACGAACAAGTCTCTGCCTTTCTTCACGGTTTAATTTGAAGTTGAATGTTAAGGCCTTTGCATGTTTGCATGATAGAATTTGATTCTCCTAACCAAAAAGCCCAAGTCTGTAATTAGTCATCCTGGATTCGGACGTATTGAAAACAGTCAGTCTCCTTCTTCCTTTCACTACTGAGGCTTCTTCATCTTGAGGCAGTACATAATGAGCTATCTTTTGTGAACTGACTCCTTTTAAAAAACTACAACTTTTTGTACAAAGTATTCAGTAGTTTGGTTTGAATAGGGGCTGAATGTTGAATGACTGGACGTATTTACATTTCCATTTGAAGTTACATTACATCACATTATTAGCAACCCAACGTCAACGTCTCCAGTTCCGTGTAATATGCAAGTAAAAGTAAGTAAAAAATAAGGTAAAGTACACAGTGACTACTGTCATGTCCTCTTCGTCTCTTGTTCTCTCGACTGACTGGATCGGAATTTGAAGCTATTATTAGTGGGAATGAGTGTATGGGATGAAGTAATTTCTTATCATTACTTAGGCTCTTGCTTTGGATCGGTTGTTTTCAGGGTTGCCTCAAGTCAATATTTTAATTGTATACGTTCCGTGGTGTAAGAGTCAATTGTGTCAACGAATTCTAAGCAGTGCATGCAGCTGCATCAAAATATTATAAATTTTTATCTGAAGCAAAGGTTGAAATTGAATTTACACAAAGCATCCAAAATAATAGAGTTGGTTTGTGATTACAACAACGTGTTAAAATAGATTTACCAAATCCATTTGATAGATTTTCCTGTTGCAACCAAAGATTTCATCGCTTAAAATAGACAACCCTGGGTATCCGATTTAGATAATACCTGGCGGACAGAGTAGCTCCCGCTTCTGCTTATATTGTAGGAGGGTAGAAATAAACGAGATAAGCAGGAGATAGGATCCGGCAGAGTATAACTACCAATTTATGAAACTGAATTAAGTCTATGTGAAGATTAGATTATGGGAAGGTAAATTTAATTAGTTTATTACTCAGAACTGAAGACCTTACTTCTTCCAAAGTTAACGGATACTGTTTTGTACCTACTAAGTTACAAGTCACTCACAACGCTGACGGATTTTCTTTGTCTCGTCCCATCCTTTAAAGGAATTCGCTGAACTTTCATTCCCGAGAAATTAAATTGTCTTAAACTCACATGCTCTGAATGAAATTAGCAGTGCTTATCTAATAGGCACTACCCACAGTAATGATTTTAACGATAGATGATCGCATATCACATTGGCACTAGCATTATACCCTTCTAAAAATTATAGCGTTTCTTCTGGAAGCCACGATTGATGAGGGGTATCCAATACTACCTGTGGTTTTGTTTGAAAAAGCACGCAAACCTGTTGTTCTCTAATCATTCAGTATATTTAGGAATATAAAAATTTTCAACATTCCATAAAGTTCACCATTATCATTAGGTACCTACCTATATCAAATTCAGGTTGGGCTTTCACTTCAGGACGATATGGGTATTGGGTATATGTCAACCTTAGAAGATGTCGGAATTCCGTATTAGGATGCATTAGCGTACAACATGATACGTGATGCCAAGAAGTTCTCCTTTGATCCCATACAAAGTCTTTTGATAATAACTTTATCTTAATTGCAAATCTTCACTTCATGAGGGGGCGTTCCGGTTGCAGACATTTAGAGTGCAAAGTTTATTAGGATTTTTGGCATATTTGGCTTGTACCTAAGGTTTAGTAGAACTAGGTTATTGCTTATTGCAAATTACAAGGTGCATTCCTTTCCTTGTGTTGTGGGTAGGTTCAGATTCTCGGGCAGGTAATGTAAGTCTACTGTGAATTGCAGGGTCTTGGTCATATATGGCGATGCGATAGCGAATTTTATTGCAAATCTAAAATATATACCTAGTCTTTTTAAGTTATCTTACACGAGTTGTGGGTAAATTTAAAGCGTCAGCACAAAGCGTTTGGCCCCGAAATTAAATGTTGTATTTGACAAGGTCTAATTACGCGAGAATGATTTGTCTGTAAATCCTCGAACATATTGCAAATTTTAATTAGCGTGCGTTAGTCCGCAGTACGGACTTGAAATTCACTTGGAATGATTGCTCTCGTGATAAGCGGAAGAATTCACAGCTATTCCTCGCACTCCCCTTCATTGGTTTGCATGGGATGACCCGGGCAGGCATTGTTGTACTTCATTGTTTGGAATTGGCAGAGACAGAAGGTTGACCCAAAGCCTGACCCCAAACCCATCCTCTCATCGCCCCTCAACCCCCACCCAACTACAAAAATGATTTATGAAGCATTACTCTGCCAATTAAGGAACCTTTATTCCAATTTATTTGGAGCTTCATTGCATAAGACTATAATATACTGCCAGAGTTCAACTCTCAAAACGCCAGAAACGAGCTGAAGCTAGTTTCTTTGCTTGGTCGAGCATGGAGGAAATATCCCGTTTACGATGCTAAAACGAATGCATAAATAATCCTGATTATTTGAACGCGTGTCTGCAAGCGTTAATTGAAATTCAGAAAAATTTACGTCGTCTTTAAAGTGGTATTTGTACTGCAGTAGATTATGGATTGTTCTGGTCAGGCGCCATTTTGACAGTAGTAAATATTAGGATCTGTCTGATATAACTTTTTTGCCGTTGGTTATTTTCTATATTAATTGTGTTTGCTTATTTCATTAAATTTTCAGTGACATTTGATGATTTAGAGCGGTACGTTTATAAACTTGAATTAGCGTCTCCTTGGATTTCAGTAAACTGGTGATCAAATCGGCAAAACAATATGCATTCGTCTTGTTCTCTTTTTAAATCAGCTATGTTAACGCTTGTTGAAAATCCACTGCACAATGAGAATACTCATTAAGTTAGTTACTCATACGTATACGTGCAGCACTTTCATTGAGAACTTGAGGTATTTCAGGGCTAAACCAAGCTCGGTGTTTAACCCCAGCATGACTCTGGACAGATCGATGATATTTCATTTGGTAATACTTTCGACCTTCGACTTATTTAATATCACGCGGGCGGTGTGGTGCGGTGTCTAAGGGTTTCGGGGTATCCGAGAAAAATACAAGCGTCCCGGTTAGTTGGCTGGTTATCTCTTGGCCTCTGGCCCATTCCACACTAATAAATGTTGTATTCTTGGTAAAAAAGGCCGGATTCCGGCCCTCATGCTGACTTCACATATATTCCAGCCCAGGAGACAGTTATATTCTCATTTTGAGCCGAATAATGATTCCTTCTCCAATTGTTGCCCTTCTGTCCCGCCGTGTCACCCTGCTGACAAAACATAGTTAAGGTGTGAATCCAAGGCTCTTCTCAACCAAACCCCGTCTTCAGCCGCATAATATATTGTCACTATTTCCTATACAGAAAGACACCCCATGAGATCTTATCCGAAGCCCAAATTCACCCTTCCTCCAAATATCCCACCTTGTACTTCTCACTATCCAGCCGAATCATCCACGTTTCACTACTGCGGGATTGAGCTTACCCCAGATAACAGTTTACTGGTTACACTGACACTACAGTGTGAAAGTCAATAAAAATAAGGGCCTTATTGCGTCTGGATTATGCTACCCTTGGATAAGACTGACTTTTGTAATTGCTTCTGTTAAGCTCAACCTTCAATGATTCAATGTTTTTTTTTGTGTCAGGGATAAGGGACGGTTATCTGTTACCTACCAAAGATTATTGATTATTAATTTACCGGGAAATAGAAGGAATGATGAAAAAGCCGCATTTTCAAGTTGTTTAAATTTTGTTTATGGCATAACTCATATATTTCAGCCACATTGTTTTGTATATTCATCTTTTGTTTTGAACGTGAAAATTTCTTGCGTCCATAAAAACACAGATATCGTTTGAATTAAAACATTTGCAAATCTGTTTGTGTAGGTTTTAACTTGCATTATTATCTACTCCCAATCCAAATAGGTAAGTGCAAACCCAATATTTATATCCGATACTTAAAAAAAGCCCTGGACTTAAAATTTAATGCCATTTTATGTACCTATCATCGATCGTCTGTGAACCTTGATTTCTTCGGCAAGAATTTCTTCCCTACTAACCCTACTAATTCATGCTTGGAGATGACGGACAGATTGGGTCACTGGGTGTGTTCACCTTCCAATGCACTAACGGAGTCGTTTATTGTATTTTTATTGTTCAAGACTGGGGAGTGAGTTAATCGTGCGTCATTGTTCTCTTGAGCATCAGCTAGCTCTGGCTCCGTGGAAGCTATGGGTGTAATTATCCAATCAAATATAATAGTTTGGGGTTTCTTCAAATCAATTTTAATGACAATAGGAGGCTGAGCCTTAGCAACTCAAATACACCCATCCATTTATTCAATTATTATCATCAGATTATGTTGGGGTAGTCGGCACTACACTACTTCAGGAAAGGTTACCTTATCACTCGTCATGTCTTTGACTCGTTTGTAATTTGGGCGCGACAACCATTGATTATCCAACGCTCAGTAAATGGTTAACCAAATTCCAATTCTGGTTATAACCATCTTGATCTCTTAAACTTCAGTGAATAAACGTGGGTAGTGTTTATTTTAAGGGTAGGTATTGACAAACTATTTGATATTGTAGTTAACCTAGTATCGTCTATATTCCAATTATTTGATATATATTAGCCAAAAAGTCTACGATTGGTACGCCGATAGAAGTACAACAGCGCGGTTTTGAATTATTGTATTATATTAGGCAAAACTCTCAATGGCGAAGACTGTTTTAGTATGACTGACTGACACTTCTAGCTGCGAATTTTGAAGTGTCGTTACTGCACAGTTACTACTACTATGCATAACCAAGCAATCAGGAATCAGACGATGAAGGCCAAGTGCCAAGTGCATATGTATGACCGAAGTTGTAGAAGTAGATAAAAGTAAAAGTTGGGCAATGCAATTTTTTGTCGAGTCGTCAGTCCTCCATCCTGTAATTTCCATTCCCTGGTACACTTTGATCTGGAAAGCATATAATTTTCCCAAGAAGAGCCGTGGAATATAAAAAATAGTCTCTCCTTTCACCTGTGCTGCTGAGAGGAGGGAGACTTTTGAAGGTTTTTGAAGTGTCATCATGTTTGTTCCCATCACCCGTCCGCCCGAGTGATGAAGACGGAGTCTATGTCCATAAATAATTCCAGACTTGACTTCAGTCCGTCATGCTGAGGTCCAACTAACTCCCCTCCAAGACTCACTGAAGAAAAAATACCAAACAATACAATAAACCCTATCTCGTCAAATCTCTCAATGTTTTGTTACTATTATTATTTTATTGAAACCGCACCCTTTGCACAGAGAATGGGCAATACACAAAAAATTCCTGTCTACGGCAGCTTGAGTTTAAGTTGACTATCATAGATTGTCAGCCAAGTTTAACAAGGACATATGAGATATCTAATGCAAATGTGTTATTTTGGTAGACAGTCAAATTGCCCGATTGCCGAAAATGGGGGAAATAAAATGTGAAAGTTTTTTACCCATTTGCCGAAAAACAACATGATTTTTTCATCATTTTCGGAAGATTTTTCCCAGCATTTTTTCCATTTTCCCCACCTTCTTTTCGGCAATCAGGTAAGGGAAAAAGGTGATAGCAGGTCAAAAGCAGCTCAGGACTTCAGTAGAGCTTAGACTAGCAAACACACATATTATTTCTGTGGCAGTGCAACTGTTTTGAATATTTTTAAAAATGGCTTCTACACATAACTTGTATACTATTAACTAGAAAGGCAAAATAACCAGTAAGCTATCATATTACGGTTATACATATACGCGAAACAAAGTGCACAATGGTAAAACCGGTGATGCTTGGCATTATCAATGTGACGAAAGGAATATCTGCAAGGCAAAATACACTCGAAACCCGGACGAGACTTGGAAACAAGGCACAGATCACTGGACCATGTGGTTTGTACAGTTACCGTTTTAAAATAATTTTTCGTAACTGGATAACTAGGATAACCGTTCATGTTCCTGGTTTTAGTTAAACTTCATTTGATTTGACATTGATAATCATGATCACTTTTTTTGAATAAACTTTTCCGGCAATTGGGTAGCCACTTTTCGGCAAAGAGACCTGCGTTTTTCTGATTTGCCAACTATATAGGACTCCAAAAACAAGTTGGTTCCCGGTAGAGCCCACATTTACGGTTTTCATGTGTGCCCTTATGTAACAAATCTACCATTCGATCTACGACAGTCGTGTTTAATAATTAACGACTAATTTTTATGCCCTAATCAATGGACTTTTAGGTATAATAAATTCGTGTTATTTTA
Source organism: Ceratophysella denticulata (assembly GCA_034694925.1). NCBI lineage: Eukaryota > Metazoa > Arthropoda > Collembola > Poduromorpha > Hypogastruridae > Ceratophysella > Ceratophysella denticulata. The sequence continues at coordinate 61,168 of JAQFYT010000007.1, forward strand.
CTATCGTTTTCATTGAATGTTTCGAATCTCTGGGAACTATTGCATAAGCCCATTCCGGTCTAAATCCAGGAATAGGAGAAACCGGCAAGTCAGGGAGGATAAGGGCACTAAAGGACTCCAGCTTCACTATCTAATCTATGTTCGTCTGTGTCAGAGCAACCAGAATCAACATCAACAGAATGCATCATTGACGAGGAGTGGGTAGGCTTTTGTCCAGCGAGTAGGTATTTTCAATGTGCATTGCTGAGCACAACAATGGAGAAGGGCAGTGGAATATAATGGATTGAAGCTGACCCCGGGTTGTCCCCGTTGATTGACCTCAAGGGAGGAAGGGTCTTCTGCGGTAAGGTCCTATCTGATTCACTCAGGCACTTTATGACGGCTCTCTGGAACCATATGGAGATTTCATATCTACTATTTGAAAATAAGGGAGCGCAGTCATGTTCCTTATTAATCGGAAAAATTGTAATGATTTATTTTGTTCGGAACCAAGTAGCGAATTTCATTTTTTGATTTAATTCTTTATTCAAAATTACATAGATTATCATTAGAGTTCAGAACTTCTTCGATGCATATGATAATATTGCCTTCCTTCTTACGAGTTACAATCATTTGTTGACAATTTTGTTCACGCGTGGCATGATTTTATTTACATACAACTTGACTTTGTTACAACCATAAGTCACTCGCTTGTTAAGAGTTCCCGCAGCACTGCAGAAAGAATTTGTAACGCCTCCTCCACATGTTTACTATGAACTAGCCGGCCCACGCGTCAGTACTGACGCATTTAATCTCAATTTCCGGCATCAATTAACTAATTTGTAAACTCA